>APFE030793982.1:0-13672 GCA_000404065.3 Pinus taeda | reverse complement strand
ATGGCGACCATTCCTTCCTAAGGGGGGAGGAATGATCCCGGTGGATGTTGGTGGACACCCACCTATCCCATTTGGACCCCCACAACTGTCTCTTTCAGATTTTCAGTTTCCTAAATTGTAGCACAATTTACTATTTTTAGCCGTTTTTTGGATCCTGAACTTCCGGAGCCATTTTGAGGCCCTAAACGACGTTTTTTGGGAAATCTGGGGGCAACGTCGGTCCATGGACTGATGTTTCCCTTCCCAGCGGTGAACCTGTCACCCACATCTGTGAGTGGAAAAGACGCTCCCCCTCCTCTGAATCTTCGAGCTCATTCTTCTGGATCTTGGTGGTGGCTACAGTAGCACTTGGATTCGCATTAATGATCTGCTTCCCTGTACCATTCCCCTTGTCGGGTTCTGACACAGGGTTGGAATATGCATCTGATTCAGAAGCCTTCAACTCGGCCACCAACGACTGCTTGGTCCAACACTCACATGTGTTGTGAGTGGGGTTCTTGTGGAATTCACACCACTTTCCTGTGTCCTTCTTCGACTTCGTGGTGTTGTTATTTTCTTGTGGCTTCGACGGGTTGTCTTGGGTTGCCCCGTCTTGGCTTCATCCTTGGTTCTATGATTTGGGGAAGCCTTTCCCTTGCTTCAGATTTGCAGATCCAAAGTCTCACTTCTTTTGTTTGAACTTCTGCTCGATTTTGACAGTGTATCTGTATGCCATGCCGAACGAGGAGATGTTCAAGAACTCCATCTCTTCATGGATGTATCTGCATAGGCAACCATGATATTTGAGTACCAGATGTAGCTCAAAATCTTTGATACCCAACTGTGTGCGAAGGGTATGAAAACTGTTGGTGTATTCTGGCAGATCTTGGTCTCTTTGTTTCCATAGCATGGTCCACTTTATGTATTTGTCCTCATAGCTTTTGAAAGGGTAGTACTGCTCCTTGATGGAATCTTGGAATGAGTTCCAAGTGGGTGCGGCTGAAAATAGTGAGCCTGTACCTTCATGCTTCTGCTTGCAGTAGGTTTCCCACTAGTCCTTGACGTGGGGGACTGCTTTGAGAAGAGCGAAAATAATCTTTTCCCTACTTGAAAAATCATGAACATAAAAATACCCTTCCAGCAGATTTTACCATTTATCTACGGCCTTTGTGTCTATTTGACCCTTGAAGATGGGGATTTCAAAACTAACTTGTACCTTAAAGAGTGTGGCGTCTCCAGAGTAGCTGTTGGAAGTTGATGCGTTGCCTCTGGGTACCCACTGATGGATTTGGGCAAAGCTATCAATCATCGCGTTCCTTTGCTGCTCGAGGGCTTATTTGTGCAAGATTTTGACAAGATATCCTCCCCCTCATATTTCTTTTCACTCGCCATGGGAGGGCGTCGTGATTTGCGAGGTTGGTCTTGCAAAGGTTTGAGTAGTTCAAGCCGTAACTCCTTAAATCCTGACCTTGTTGGGGACATGCAAAGAAAAATAAAGAAAAAGCAAACCTCTCTGATACCACTAATCCAGATTTAAATAGGAACACAACAAACTACAGAGATAACCATAAACACAGAGATGCAGTGAATACTTAATTTCATTAATGTAAAATACTGAAATATGCGTACAAATAGAAGTGGAAATAAACCAGCTAGGACAATGGTAGCTTATCTATGAGAAAAGACGTGGCCACTACATGCCTCTGAACTATGTTACAAAGAGGCTAGAAGGCCTATTTATTGTTGAGAAATAATGGAAACCCTAAACATCCAAAAACCCAACCCTAGAAGAGGAAATTCCAAACTGTGGGCCCCCTTTGGGTAAATTGGTACATCAACTTCTAGGGGTCATAACTTTGGCATACGATCTCCATTCAACACGCACAATACCTCGTTAGAAAGATATACTTGAGGAATATAAATTTGGGTAGGGAAACATCGGTCTGTGGACCCATTTTTCTCCCAGATTTCCCAAAAAACATCATTTAAGGCCTCAAAACAGCTCTGGAAGTTCAAGACCTGAAAAACTGCTAAAAATAGTATTGTGCTACAAATAAGGAAACTAAAAAACTAAAAGAGACAGTTGTGGGGGTCCAAGTGGGATAGGTGGGTGGCCACCAACATCCACTTGGATCATTCCTCCCCCCTTAGGAAGCAATGATCCCCATTGCGTTGAGTTCCTCCATCTGCTAAACTTGGTCCCCGGTGAGCTGTTTTGCAATATCTGATGTGTCCAGTAATGGTGGGAAGCATGGTCGAGGGTGGTACACATTGAACACTTGGTGCAAGCAAAGGAATGGAGGAATGCTGTGCTCCAAAGCATTGTTTCCCATAGCCTTGGTAATGCTGTAAGGACCATGTCGGAGTGGTCTGAGCTTTTGATGGGCTCTTGTAAGGCATTATTTTTGTAGATGTAACCAAACTTTGTTGCCCATCTGAAACTTGTGTGGTACCCCTATGGGTGTGGAGAAGTTGTTCCTGTGTTCTTTCATGACCGTATCCCTCTAGTGTTTCTGCTGCATGGAGGAACCCTTCACAGGGGGTCGTGGATGTGGTGATGATTTTCCCCTTACTTTGGGAGCAAACCAGATAGAAAATGGATTTCCTAGTCTGGGAGATGAGCTTGCTGCCTTTCTTAGTAGTGATCAAAGAGGTGGTGGTAGGTGGGACTACCTCCGATATCATGTATAATGAATTACAGAAAGAAATAGTGATAGCGCGAGGCCTTGACTTATGTCACCTCCACAAGTATGGTTGGCCTAATAATACATCAAAAACATCCAAAGGTGCAACATCACACAATACCTCATTTGTGAAGGGTTTGATGTTGTAGGGAAGGTGACACTGTTGGAGAACTAGGAGATCTCGTCCTTGGTGAAGCCACTTGATACTATACGGCTGTGGGTGTGGTGTAGTCGGTAGGCCCAACCGCTTCACGACCTCTGCTGAAATGAGGTTCTTTTGGCTTCCATTATCAACAATGAATTAGAGCGATGAACCCTTCAACCACATCTGTGAGTGGAAAAGGCGCTCTCCCTTCTCTGGATCTTCGGCCTCATTCTTCTGGATCTTGGTGGTGGCTACAGTAGCACTGGAATTCACGTTAATGATTTTCTTCCCTTTACCATTCCTCTTGTCAGGTTCTGACATTGGGTCGGAGCATCCATCTGATTTGGAAGCCTTCAACTTCGTTTGGTTTGACACTCACTTGTGTTGTGAGTGGGGCTCTTGTGGAACTCACACCACTTTCCTATGTCCTTCTTCAAGTTCGTGGTGTTGTTCTTTTCTTGTGGCTTTGACGGGTTGTCTTTGGTTGCCCCGTCTTAGCTTTGTCCTTGGTTTTGTAATTTAGGGAAGCCTTTCCCTTGCTTTGTATTTGCAGATCCAAAGTCTCGCTTCTTTTGTTTGAACTTCTGCTCGATTTTGACAGCATATCGGTACGCCATGCCAAGTGAGGAGATGTTCAGGAACCCCATCTCTTCCTGGATGTATCTGTGTAGGCAGTCATTGTATTTCAGTACCAGATGCAACTCAGAATCTTTGATACCCAACTATGTGCGAAGGGTATGAAAAATGTTGGTGTATTTCGGCACATCTTGGTCCCTTCCTTTCCACAACGTGGTCCAATTTATGTATTTGTCCTCATAGATTTTGACAGGGTAGTACTACTCCTTGATGGAATCCTGAATGAGTTCCAAGTGGGTGCGACTAAAAATAGTGAGCCTGTTCTTTCATCCTTCCGCTTGTAGTAGGTTTCCCACCAGTCCTTGACGTGGGGCCCTACTTTGAGAAGAGAAATAATAATATTTTCCTGACTCAAAAAATTATGAACACAAAAATACAATTCTAGCAGATTTAACCATTTATCTATGGCATCTGTGTCTATTTGACCCTCAAAGATGGGGATTTCAAAATTAACTTGTACCTTAAAGGGTATGGCGTCACTAGAGTAGCTGTTGGAAGCTGATGCGTCGCCTCTTGGTAGCCATTGATGGATTTGAGAAAAGTTGTCAATCATCGCATTCCTTTGCTACTCGAGGGCTTCTTTGAGAAATATTTTGATAGGATCTCCTGTCCTCTCATATTTCTTTTCATCCACCATGGGAGGCCATCTGGATTTGTGAGGCTGGTCTTGCAAAGGTTCGACCAGTTCAAGTCATAACTCCTTATATCCCGACCTCATTGAGGACATGCAAAGAAAAACAGAGAAAAAGCAGACCACTCTGATACCACTGATCTAGATTTAAATAGGAATGCAACAAATTATAGAGATAACCATAAACACAGAGATGCAATGGAAATAATACTTAATTTCATTAATGTAAAATACTGAAATATGATTACAAACAGAAATGGAAATAAACCAGCTAGGGCGATGGTAGCTTATCTCTGAGAAGAGATGTGGTTGCTACATGCCTCTGAACTATGTTACAATAAGGCTTGAAGGCCTATTTATTGTTGAGAAACAATGGAAAACCATAAACATCTAAAAACCTAACCCTAGAAGATGAAACACCAAACTATGGGCCCCATTTGGGTAAATTGGTACATCAACTTCTCGGGGTCGTAACTTTGGCATACGATCTCCATTTGACGTGCACAATAGCTCGTTAGAAAGATCTATCCAAGGAATATAACTTTGGGAAGAGAAACATTAGGCCATGGACCCATGTTGCTCTTGGATTTCCCAAGAAATGTCATTTAGGGCTTCAAAACGGCTCTAGAAGTTCAGGACCCGAAAAACTGCTAAAAATAGTAAATTGTGCTACAAATAAGGAAACTGAAAAATTGAAAGAGACAGTTGTGGTGGTCCAAGTGGGATAGGTGGGTGGCCACCAACATCCACCTGGCTCAGAAAAGGAGGGGCACCTGAATTTTAATACCGAAGAAAGGTAACTCTCAATCCATTGACATAAGCGTCTAAAAAGAGAAACCAGTTTGACCAAACCTGGAGATATTTCATCACTCTCTCCCTCAAAGCTTCTATAGTAATCCGACCAGTGATGTTTTGGTATATGTCATAAAATATTTCCATAATATCAGGCAATGTTGCTTCAAACTTTGTCCTATATGCAAAAGAATTTTTTGCATGATCACTACTATTGTGAAGAATATCATAAACTAACATGAGCCTTGCAACTTTAGTTGGAATAGGTGTCTCCTTTAGAGTCAAAGACTCTCTAAGTACCTCAACTAACTCACCAGTTGCATCGGAATTGTATAGAGAAAACCTCATTTCTTCTTTTATCTGATTTCTCTCCAACATTAAAGCACAAAGCATGTCCTCAAATTTGTCTCTTTGGCCCTTTGTTAAGGCGCATTTCTGATTCACTCTCCTGGTCCTTCTAGCAGCGTAAGTTGTATTGAGTCTTTCTCATGCTCATGCACATGTTCAGATTTAATCACATGAGTGGGAGAACTTAGATGTATTCTAAATTGATAAATAATATTGTTGTGGAAATATGTCTATAAGAGTTATTACTTGTAGTGAAAGTTGCATATTTTTTTCACAAGCATGAAACAAGTCAAATTACAAAAATTTGATGGAGGGGTTGCTTTATAAAGCCAAATTTTAGCCTACCTTTAGGATCGGTCAGTTCATATGGAATCATAAAGCACCTAAATATTGATTGTATGTGGGCCAACAAAATAAATGTATACCAAGCTAGAGCAATCAAAGCTGCAGGTACAGTGTTGAGATTTGGATTTGAAACGCCTTTGGACTATATAATTTTTCAACTAATTTCCGGAAAGGACAAACAATAGTCTTTTAGCTATAGACCCAAGATATTCTTTATTTTTTTCATAAAATTATAAAACGTGGAGAATCTGAATCTCAATGCAAGTTAAAGGTGCTTGATCTTCATGTATGCTTTATTTTCATCATTAGTATCCTAAACATGTTCTATTATTTAGAGTGAGATGTCATGAATTGGCAGGCATGTTTTCCCACATTTTTGTTTTTATATCCCACACAATTAGAATCCTACTACATTTGGCCTCCTCTAATTCCCTAGGCTACATGTGTTAAAGAGGGTACAAAAAAATAATGGTATGTTCTTTCACAATAATTTCTCATTTTTTGGATGGATTCTAAGGAAATTTTGTGCATGCCAATTATGTGGCAGGAAACAATGTTCCATTGTTTTTTTTATAATCTCTTGTTTTTGAGTTAGCATGCTTCTTTTCTACTAGTTCATTAAGCCTATGTCAAGTAAATATTGAGTTGAGTGGGTTTTACATTTGATTTCCTTCGAGAATACAAATACCACAGTCTTGTCATTTTTTTCTCCTTGGTTAATATATTGCATCATTGTGTTTGATAATTAATTCATTATTATTTTATGCACAATACATCTCTATCAAATAAGAGAGAAGGATGACCTGGTTGTTTTAGAGACATATAATATGAATTGATTAAAAATTCATAGGGCTATTTCGATTCTCATATTTCTATTTCATTTCTTTAGAGAAAACTATATATTCAAGTACAAACTCAATTCAATTCAAAGAAAAATAGAGAATCCTAATTATGAAGACGTTTCTCTCTCCATACCTTGCAATGACATTATTTTTCTAAATTATACTTGAATTTCACTGATAATAACCTGGATTTATATATTGCTTTTAGCACCAAATTGACATCATGGTAAGCATACAAATATCCTGTTAAATATGACCTAAAGATGATTCAAAGAATATTACATTTAGTATAAGAACATGATAGAGTAATTTTTGAGGTGTGAAGTTTTATTAGAGGCACTGTTTGTTTATTTTTTTGGTTATAAAAGGGTTTTCTCTTGATTTTATGTGACTTTCAATTTATCATATGTAGCATGTTGAGAAATGGGAAAGAATAATGTGTGACATTTATCTTGCAGAAATTGATGCCGAAGGAAAGGATATAGAGATTAACCAAGCTACAATTTTCTTTTGTAAAGGCAAAGGGATGTCTTAAAAAGCTATCTAAGAATACACCATATACAGAGTTTGAACATAAGTAATATATAGTTTTTTCTTTTGTAGATATTTTCTTTTTACAATCCAAGATATCAAAATAATACAAATATTGATATTGTAGAAATTGTTAGAGGACCTCCTCGAGCTCAAATTTTTTGATGTCCTACTTGGTCGATACCTTCTCATGCTTGGAAGGCTTTAAATACGAATTAATATGTTCCCAAAAATAATCAGATTCAAAATTTATAGACATAAAAGATAAAAAGAAAATGTCAATGCCTTCATTTGATTGTTACTTGATTCTAGTGTGGGTACGTTACATGAAATGTGATTGAAAAAACGGTGGGGAGACAATGTAGATCACATCTTGGATTTGATTCATTTGCTATTGGATATCCTTTAGGAACTTGAGCCATCAACTTTGGAAATGTTTCTAGTAGGTTTTCGTATGGTTTTAATGTTGTGATTATTTTACCTCACGGTTATTTTGGGCAAGAAAATGTTTTATGAATTCCTGATAAGACATCAATGGATAGGTAAATAATTTTGGTCTAATTGAAATGTACATTCCATGATATCCTCTCTTTATTGTTTGATTATATTTTGAATATTTATTTTGATTTTACTTTGTATTTTAACTATGAAACTGAAAATACTAAGTATCATGTCTGTCTAAACAACACCCAAAGCTTGAAGATGAAATTCGTATTACACGATATTGATTGAAATCCTTTTAACTATTTTGTGTTGAAAGATTTTCATGATTATTAGAGAATTTTACTTTCATTTTTTTATTTGAGAACATTTTGTTTATATAGTTTACCAAGTTCATGTGTTAGAGAACAAAATGTTATTGCGAATAAAACAACAAGGATTAGACATCACACCTCAAATTATTTGTTTTCACAAGTTATTTACAGCTTGAGCTTTTTAGCATGTAACTTAGTTGGCATGATTGTGCCTAAGATTTCCCTGAAGGTTAAATACTGAGTTACTAAGGTGTTCTTTTCTATGGTGATGTTTATTTTTTATACAGGTAATCTGGCCACATAGTGGCCACTATCGCTCAATTGAAGAAAACTTGTTCGAGTTTTTTTCTTTTATGGGGAAGAATGTTTTTAACATTGTTGATGTTGAGGTATATGTCATATAAATCCTTTATAGTCTACTTTAGTTTATATTCTAGTGTTTACCCTCTTTCATGTCTTACACTCTACAATATATCTTATTTTGTTTTCAAAAAAGGAACTCACTATTGATGGTATGAAGTAGGAATTTCAAGAAATAAGAGAACACTAACGCTGGAGCGACAAATGAAAAAGGAGAGAGAAGAGAATAGGTCTAGTGATACCCTGAAAGACAATATCCCACATAAGGCACACACATAGAGACTGATGTTCACGTCTTCAAAGTTGTCGAATTCACCTGCAACGGCTTGGCAACAAAATGATATTGTTTTGTAGTGATGAAACAACATTTCATGTGTAAATTGCAGTCCAATCAATGTTAAGTTGGAAACTCATAGTGTAATACTTAACATTTAGGGTTTATGGTCGGTGAAAAGATGGATGCACAATCTAGAACTAGGGTTTCTCATGGCAGGAATTTTTTATGGGGAGCGACCGACTGGCCTTGTATGTAGGGGGTCTCTCTAGGTGATCTAGGGACTATGAGCTATGCTTTCCTCTTATGGTTCTGCCCTGACGTGGCTAGAGCTGCGTGGCTGGTTCATTTGGAAGGGTCACAGGGGGAGCTGAGGTGCTCTGTAAAATGGATGAGTGCGGAAACTGTCCAGCGGGAGGTGGAACCTTGTCTGCCTGTGAATCGACCCTTAGTTGTTTACAATGATGGACCAGGGAAACCCTAGGTGGCCTCTCCATGGAGTATGACTCTGACAATGGCTGAGTTTTTTCCAATTGCCTATGAAATGGACATGTATTGGGCCGTGAGAATAGGGGTGGATGCAGATAAACCGGTACAACTCCTCCAGGCTTTCCCGCTTTTGGGCAACGTTTTCAATTTTTTGAGTTGCTTCTTGTGTTATCCCTTGGCTCAACTGGCCCATGAGTCATTTTTCATCCTAGTTGTGATGGTATTGCCACCATGTCTAGCCTCCATGAGCACCATTCGGCCCCGAGGGACATTCAGACACCCCAATGAAGTGTGGACTTCAGGATTTCTGGGGGAGTATGGCTCCACGTGCTTGTCATCACCCACCCAGATCCAAATTTTTATTAAAATTCCTATTGGGAATTCGCTTTCAATATGGGTAAATCTTGGAGATAATGTGAAGCAACTGAAATTTAACATTATGCAACAAGCTGGTTACCCTGTACAAATACAAAACCTAATTTTTGAAGGAAGAGCATTACAAGATATTCGGTCTCTGCAAGAATACCATATTCAACCTGCGTCCTCCATAATCCTCAATCTGAGATTAACAGGGGGTGGTCAGATCTGTCTTCAAAACCGTAAAGGTTGGAAATGGATTTGGAGGCAGTTCTTCGAAAAACACAAGAGCTAATCAGAAGTAACCAAATGAAGGACCCTCTTTCAAGAACATCATCCAAGGGAATAGAACAACAACAGAACCAAAAAAATAGGTTGGTACTTCCCCTAGCCCATACATATTGGAGCTTCTGAACTCTATGTTGAACCTTAGAATTACCTTCCCCTTGGCATTTGTTCTCAACTTTTTCCCTCGTTTTCTCATAAAACTACAGATCTAATCAATTGTAAATTCTATGTTTTGTCTTAGGAAAGCCCATTAAAATGACCACCATATTATATTTTCATGTTCTTGCTATTTTAATATATTTTTGCAAATTAGCTACAAAACACAGCCTATTCTGCAGTTAACTATGGGTTCCGTAGCTACTCTCATGGTTTGACAGGTTACAGGTGTTGTTGTCACAAAACCATGTACTAAGGGCTGCTACTTAGTGAGATCTCATGCAACTGTTTCAAACCAGACTTTAGACTAAGGATTAGCCTCCCTAGTCAGAGAGGGCTCTCTCACAGGTTTTGATATGCATTTAAGAGCAAAAAGATGGCTAACTCTTTAAAACAGTGAATTAAGTTTAAGCTGGTTGGAACAACAAAATCAAGGCTTCTTCCATTGGGCTCATGGAGTTGTACATTTCTACAGTAAACAAGCAACTACTGAATCATAGAAACCAAGGAATATAATGTCTCACTGTTCAAAACATCAACTAAGAAGGACTGCAACTCAACAAGACATACACAGGAAGTCTGAGCATCAATGATGAATTCAGAGTGATTGCATGTCTAGTGAACTGTAAAATAAGATACATAGAACCAAAACCACACACATTCTGAACATTTGGGACACACGATGAATCTTGGGAAGAAACAACAATATGCTTTTTATTACTGTGAAAAGAAACTTTACATACACCAATATGAGAACTCTGTCTTTTTCATAAAAATCTCCAACCCTTGATACATCAGAGTTTCTCCTATTTATAGAAAATAAAACTCAGCTATCTTGAGTCTCCTCCTCCAGCATGAGGGGAGCTCGAAAACCTATAATTAACTACCTTATCCATATTGAAACTAATTTACTAAATACAGGGGTATTGTGCTTTTAATACAAAAGAGTCCTAGTTCTAATCAAATTCTGCTACCATCTCCTCGTTTGCATGATTCCCTCCTAATCTCTGACAGCTGTGCTTTTCCTGTAGGAGCTGGAATATATCTTGAGGAGCATTCGCTGTATTTGGCTGCCTTGGATTCTGAGTGTGTTGCTGACTCAGCCTTTGATGAAGAAATATCCTCTGTTTTCCCGGTCCCTGTTTTAGTCCATGTTCATTTTCCAACCAAAATGCTTGAAGCTGTATAATGACCTTAATGACCATACCATAACACCATATGCCTGGATAATCTGGATGCTTCACGAATACTGCCAGGTGTTGAACTCCAAAATTCTGGTAATCCTACCAGAAACCCTAATTCTGCGGTCATAAAGGTACTTTATGAAAACTTGGTAAAGACAAAATATTTTACCTTTATGCAATAAGATTTACATTTGTCAACCTTTGAAGGCTTAAGCAACCATGGTGATTTCCTTTCCATCCTCGAAGCCTTTTTCCACAAAATTTGATGACCTTAGCATTGTTTTCGAATTTTCCCTTAAAAACAATCACCTACAGCAGTTTCGTAGCTACGAAACTGCTGTTCTTTGCAAAATCACAGTCTTTAACGAATTTCTTCAATTATTTTAGACTGTTACAGCTTCATCTTTAATTCCAAAATTGCTTATTTTTCTTTCTTCAATACATGCCTCAAAAACATTAATTAACTTAAGAAAAATGAAAAAACTTGGTGCAACATTGAAATTTAATTCATTTAGCAGCTAACTTGCCTAGCTGAGCCTTCAGCTTTGCAAGTTCACTCTCCATGGCTGCAATCTCTGATACTGTCTTTTCTAGATCAGCCATCTCATTGTCAGCTGCTTCCCATTTCTCCTTGGTGGATGAGGTTTTATCTTTCTTAACCAAAGGAGCCTTTTCCTTTACCTCTTTCTTTCTGCTCTCCTTCGTTTCTTTGGCCTGGGCTATCTGCTTTCCTTTTTGTTTGGCCTGCTCTCTGGTATAGATTATTCTTTTAGTTTCCTGTACTTTCTCTGCCTTCATTGCCTTTTCTGCCTCCTTTGCCTTCTCTATTTTTTCTGCCTTTTCTGCCCTTTCTGGTTTCTCTATCTTAGGCAACGGTTTGGTTTACTTTGTTGTTACCTTGGCAGTCTCCTTACCCTTTGGGATTTGTTCTGCTGCTTGTGCTTGACCTCTAGTGATTGGCCTTCGAGGCTTGACCATGAATTCTTTCCCAGCCTCCTCGAATCTTAGCCTTTTGGAGGCTTTTGATTTCTTAGAGCTATCAGGAGATGACTGTGTTAGGTCTATTGGCATGGGCTCCACCTGTACTGATGTGGTTTGTTCAAAGTCAATTGCTTCTAGCAAATCCTTGAGACTAGCCTTTGACATGGGGCTGTCTTCTACTGCAATTGACTTTCCTTTTTCTTTGCTCAACTGGCTCCTTGTTCTGATCCTGGTTTCTGGTGCAGCTTCACTTGGCTTGGATGCAATTTTATGATATTTCGTCTTCTCCTTGGATGGTTTTGGTGTCTCTTTAATGACTACGGGTTTCCCTGATTGCTTTGATTTATACTTTGGTTTCTTTCAGTCTTTAGCCTGCTTCTTAGGCTCAGCCAATGTAGGCTCTTCAACCATTGTTGCCAGTGTAGGTTCTTCAACCATTGTAGACTCTTGAGTCTTTCCTTCTTTTTCTCTATCTGGTAATGGGGTTAGACCGGTTTTGCTTTGGAAACCCGACATGAAAATGAAAGAGTCCCAATCCCTCCCGATTTTATGCAGGCTATCTAACACCAGTAGCTTGATTAAACCATGATGGAAGAGAGATGTCTCATAATTATCCCTTTTAAACTGAACTTTGTCGCACATTTTGCCTAGACTCCTAAACAAATAGAAAGGAATATCTATGGACTCCTTCCCTGTGAAATGTAATAAAAGCTTGAAATGGTAGGAGTAGACTTTAGTGTACCTTCCCTCGCATGTGAGGTACTTCTGAATGGCTGTGAGGAGCAGAGCATAATGCTCTTTAATATAATGCCTGGGTATTGCCTTAGAAAGGTCCTCGTTAGCATATTGATCTTTCAGGAACTCCTTACATGGAGTTGTATCAAACTTGTAGTTTTTAAACCACTCCTGACCACTCCTTGGGATCTCGGTGACAGCAGAGATAGCTTGCGGAGATACAGGGAATTCTAATAATGCAACTTTAGAATTCAAGCCACTAAAGTTTAGAGCAAAAGCTTTGGTTACCTCTGTGTGTCCGCCCTTCAGTTTTTTCACAGAACCTCCAGCAACCCGCCTGTTTGAAAGCTCGAGCAACACCTTCATCTTTAAGCATGAGATCAAGTCCCTCTGGTTCAGTTCTGAGACATCTCCCGGATCTATGCTCTCGTTTCTCCATCTTGCTCGGAAAATTCTTGCACAGAAAACTTAATTAGCAGCTCCAATTTACTCACCAGCTTTAGCTTCGAAATGCAGGCTCGCTTGCAGTAGTCTCTTTTTGAATGAGAATTCGGGCGGCTTCCTTGTGTTTTTTCAAACATTCACCATAGAATAGGCACGTTAATGCAGTCATGAATAAACATAATTGCACAACCATACCTCATAAGATTGATTGAAGTAATTGACATGTGTGTGATCCTATCTCTAATGGCGGGATGAATCCTATCATGATCTGGAGGGGACGTCGACTGACACATATGAACGGTTTTTGATGACTCACCTCCCAAGATTTGACATTTCAAGGAAATATGCTGCAGAAAATACCCGAATCCCCGATTTCGTAGCACAGGCAATCATGAAATGACATACCGCACTACGAAATGGCTGCTCAATGATATGCTGCGGAAAGGTGGAAAATGATTGCGCAGCTAAACTGGCCAATCATATTACGCTACGAAACTGTGCAAAGTCAGAATGATGTAATCAAGACTAGATATGCTATGAGAGATGGAATCTAACAGTTTTTTACGAGGACCTACATCAATACCTTTGGAAAAACTGATTTCAAAGTAACACACCTAAAAACCTATTGACTTGAACCAAAAAATTTTATATGGATCTTTGGACATAGGTGAACTTGTAGTCTTAAGTGATAACAGCGGCTCCACTTGGGATAGTGT
>APFE030793979.1:0-14271 GCA_000404065.3 Pinus taeda | reverse complement strand
GCTAAACCAAATTTGTTTCCAATGAAAGATTCCTTGAGTTCCCTGTATAGTACTTCAATCTGACCTTTGACTCTGTTCAACTCATCTACATGTGAATTGTCTGCTACCAACTTCATAAGCTGTAACTCCTTGAGTTCATCCTTCAATTTATTAATTTCTCCTATCTAGATAGACAGGTTCTGAACAACTTCAACAAGTTCTTCAACTCCTTATTCTGCACCTATAGTCGATGTTGTAGCTGAAGTGGAAACTTTGGTAATGGGAATTCCTATACGGGGAACTATATCCATTGGAGTTTGATCCTTTTTAACAACTTCCTCTTTTTCCTTGACTTGTTTCTCCATCGCGTCCTCCATTTGTTTTATCTATAGATTTTGTTCTATGATGAGCTTCATCATATCTGACTTTTGAGTTTCTATCTCGTGAATTTCTTTGGCCATTGGGTCCTCAGAAGTTGGCAATTTCAGCTGCTTCTTTAATGCTGCAACTTTAGCACTATTTTTCTTAATAAGGTCTTCTACAACGTTTATGTTTGAGGGATCATATCCCATCTTCAGGACTAGATTATCCAAGGATTGAATCTTGGTATCCTTTGCTAATGTGGAGACTTTCTCCAACTTAAGCTATGACTGAGTGTTGGCCAAGGTAACTTTCAGTTTTGACAAACTCATGGTAGTGTTTGTCAAGGTGGAAGCAATCATATGCCCAATTTGTTTGTGCATCTCAATTTGATCAATTGGATGCACATCCTTCACATTGGACTCGAAAGAGGTATGCTTTTGATATTGAGCAATAGTCCTAGGCTGTGGAACCTGAGCCTGTAGATAAGCCAACTGCATTTTACCCTTCTCAGAGTCAAAGACTGAAAGAAGTCTGGCCTGAGAACTGGAGGAATGTTTCTAGAACTGTGTGTAGGTGTTCAACTTCAACTCTTCATTCTTCTTTTTGATCTCACTGAAAACATTAAAGATGTCTTCCTCCTTGTCCTTCTGAGTGCTTCCACTGGTTTGGGTTATCTGTTGTTCCTGAGAAGTAGTGGAAAGAGTTGGGGACTATGTAGACTGTACACCCGACTGTGTATGGAGCATAGTCTTTCCAAGTCCATCAAATGTGGTTTTCACAGACACGTGTGTTGCACCTACAATCATAGAGATTCTAGGTCTCTTCTTTATGTGCACAATCCTAAAACCTTAGATTGATGCCTCAGTTGTAGGGGATGATTATTCTTCCCTCCCTCTCTTGGCTGTCTTTTCTTGTGCAAGTGGAGTTTGCATGTTTGATGTAGAAACTATCTACTTTTCAACCTCTTGGAGGGTGTTCTCTGCCCATTCTAGCTGATTTTTATATTGTTCTATCTTAGGCCTGGCTATGTGATGATATGCTGTAAATTTTTTCTCCACCCTAAGCTTCGAAACCACTCCCATTGGGTCATAAGACCAAGTGAAGATGAGATTAAACTTCATCTCCTTTAGTAATTTTTCTGCTTCCTCTCCTCATTTCCTGGTGTTACAAATGAATGGACGAACTTGGGCTTTCAACTTGAATTTTGATTTCTTCTTTGCAGCCACAAAGTGCACTTCATCTGCATTTAACCTCTGCCTTATATATTTCAGTGTAAATATTCTGATAGGTAGGTACTTGGGTAGTTTGTAGGGTGGAAGCTCACAACCATAAACCATGATATTTGTATAGTTTTGGTAGCAATACTAATCCCCTGTTGTAGCTTGATCAACCAATTATAATATTTTGACAATCTCCTCACTGATCCTTGGTATGGGAGTGCTGCTCATAAGACTAATAGCTCGATGAATAAACAATTCTATGAATTGTTTATATGTAGATTCTTCTTTCTCCTTCATCCCCATTGAAGTCTAGAATATCATTGATTATTGATTTCCTTCCTCATCTAGTTCTCTAAAGAAAATGGGAATTTGTCTCCCTAAAAATATATAAAAAGGTAAACAAGTACTGAAGCATACTTGAATACTTCTTCAGTATTAAACTTGAAAAATTTCTCATGTATTGCTTCAGCTAGGAATTGACTGAAATCATAAATGACAGTGGGTTTAGAATCAGTAGAAAAGATAAACAAGAAACCAAGGATGGCTTCATTAACATTTTGATCAGAGTTGTATCCAAGCAAATAGGACAAAATAGAGGTGATTTATTTGGTTCTATTAGGGAAAATGGATGAATCATAAGGAGGGTTTCTTTTAGGTAGAGGACTATCAATAGCTAGAAAGAGTTCAAGGGTTTGGGATCTTTTAGTAAAGTCTCGTTTTTTATAGGCATCTATTAGGCTTTCATGGGAAAATTGATGGGTTGGTGTCGTAGCAGGGGCCTGCAACATTTTTTCAATGGAATCAAAATTGATTAAGAAAAGGATTTCTCCCATGGGTGAACTAATTGCTCTCTAACTGGGATCATAAGATTCATGGCATTTCTTGAAAATTAAGGTGTTTTGTGTATCTGAAGAAAAATATGATGAGGGAGTTGGGAGTCCCAGAGCCCTATCTCATTTGTCTTGGCAATTAGATGATCTTCCATCCAGCAATAGATTTCATAGAAATCAAATCGAGAAGAAGTCTCAATGATTTTACAATCTTTGTCAACTAATGGTGTATATCGAATTCAACCGTGGATGAATTAGAGGATTTGGGACTTCTGCATTTTCTTTTCCCCCGGGAGGCATTTTTTCAAACAAATTGCAGACTAAAGATGATAGAAATAGGCCTGAAACAGAGTGATTACAGTCAAAACAATATAACTGTAAAATGAGCAAGTGGACCTGAATGTTAGTTTCCTAAATAGGAGAAATAATTGGTTAATGTCGGAAAGTGGTCGAGCTATGGCAAAGAAACCTCCAATGATCAGCTTTGGTTACAGAAATGGACTGTGTAACCGTTTTCATGAATTAATAGGGTTTATAATGGAAAAAATGGAGTGGGGGTGGGAATGAATGTTTGAATTTTCCATTAATAACCTAATGGGATTAATCAATGGGTCTTTGAATCATAAATTCGCGGGAGTGGCATTGAATGGATAATGGATAGGAAATAGTTGATTGGATGGTAGGCATGAGGTGGAGCGTGATGTGGAGTGCAACATGGAGTGGCAGTAAATGGTCACTTGATATACCACATTCAGGGGTGAGGTGAGGTGGTAAGTAGTTTTGGGATTTTAAGTCCCAAAACACTAAAAAATGGAAAATGCTATTTATGCCAGTGGTATTGGAATATTCCCATTTCGGACCCACCCACCCCTCGTCAATAAAGTTCAAATGATGAATGAGGGTCGAGGAGGGATGTGGGCCATTAGATTTTGGGTGCACCTGCGGGATGAAAGGGGAGGTGGGGGGTCATTTAACACATAAGCGGAAGTGATGGTGGGGTCACGAATTTGAGGGCGAATGTGATAGTTGCAGGTTATGGAAAATAAATGAATGAATGGAAATATTATTGAAACAACATTGCAACTTTTAAAACTTTAGGTTAATTAAAGTCCATCAGCGAATGCATGTTTTTCCAATGTTACAGCTTAGGATAAAGACATTTTATGCTCCAATTACATTTCACATGTCTGCCTACCCTTTTACTCCTAACACTTTTCATTTATCTATTCGAGTGCATTTAAGCTAGCAACTCAATATTTCCTTTTTTATGACTAGTCTACCTCTATCCCTTATTTCTTGCATTGGCTCAGTTTAAACTGTTGAGCCAATTTTCTTTGCTACCTACTTACAAAAGTTTAATACAAATCCAATCATGATTAAACTATATAACTGGATTGTATAATCTAGTGTGGCATTTTAAACAAACTGCACACAACTTTTATTTGCAGAAGTAAACTAGATTAAAGTAGTGGCATTTAGACTTGCAACACTTTCAAAGTTTATTGTTTCTTGCTTTTTTTTTCTAACCTAACATTTTATTTTTGCCTTCATTTTTTAGGGCATCTATTCTAACATTTTATTTGATATGGACATATTTATCAAAATATTTCCTAATTTTTTTTTTAATCAATATCCTTTTTGTCCATATCCTAGCTAAACATTTTTTGAAATATATTTTAATTTTTTTACTAATTGATTCTAAATTATCAAAAACAAAAAGTGCTACAACAGTACAAATAGTGTAATCGAATGTAACCTACTTAACAGATCAACGAGAATTAAGATAAATGATGCATTAACAAACACATTTATGGAAAGTGAACTAACAGTTGTATATGTTAATGGAATAAAGGAGAAAGCATACAACCAAGCCTTGATGTCAATAAGCTCTCCTTGAGTGAGTGTCCAAGTCCAAGCTCAAGCTCTCCAAGTACTCCTTCTACATGTCAAATGAGCAGCATGTAGGCCCTATCTCAACATAAGGGTGCAAATAGCCAAAGACCAACCTTTTTGGAATGGGAAAAGATGAATATATAGGTAGGGAAAGGGAGTTAGGATCTCTCCAAAGATAGGATAAGGGCCTCATCTCAACGAGGTCGCTCATAGAGGTAAGACTAAAGGGCCAAGTTGAGAGAACTCGACCTCATCCATGCTGAACAACCTCTATCTTATCATTCTGGAAGCCTCTAGATCATGAAGTTTCTTGTCCTCTTTCGGAAAAATTTCCTTTTAGGGATCATCATGGGTATCCAAGCCAAAAGTGCACTGGCATCACAACGCTAGTATAGTGCAACTAGAGACCAACAAAGGTTCCCAGTGTTAGGGTAGCGATGATGCTAAAATAATGGTTTTAGAGCTCTTTTCTTCAAGGGAAGCTCAAGGCATTTTTCATCAGTATCTTAGGAAGGATCTTAACTACATATCAAGATGAGTATATTGCACAATTCCCATGTTTCAGGCACTTCGGGGTATATTATAAGGAAGTGTGGGACGTGTGACAAAATCTTGTGTAACAAATTCCCCCTAAAGCATGAAGGTAGAACATGGAGTGATGGTTGAGTTGCTTTACAAGATTTTGCAAGGATGGGAACAAACATTGTCAAGTGACCTACAAATTAGAGACGCATATACATATACATATATGATATCAAAACATAAATCCATGGTATGGACACAACTATTCGGATATTAGAGACTATGAAAAATATCCAAGGTATGGATGTAGCCACCCGATATAGAAGGATCATCATAAATATAAAGTCCCCCGGTATGGTCACAACCATTCATATAGAAGAAACATGTGCACAATCATGAACAATACATAGCTCCACACAACCTAATTCATATCAAACAAAACTCAAGGTCTTTTGCTCCATCCCAACCTGATTAGCATATGAATTCTAACATGCGAATGAATGCGTGAGAGTTGAACATGCTAGAAAACCACCTGGTTCCTGCCCAATGATGTGGATCATTAACAGGTACGAGAGGAATCACTAATAATGAAAATGGTCCTCAAGGTATGATAGTACAATCCATGAATCTGAAAATGAAGCTAGAGTCAAACATTCATGGAATCATGCGATCAAAGACTAATAGTGAAAACCTGTTGTCGAATGCGAAGAAATTTCCATTAAGGCATGCAAGCTCTAAGGTACTGAAAGGGAGTTTCTAAGACATCTTCCTGGATAATGAGCTGAAGTCGACAAGAAGTGACTTGTCGA
The DNA here is from genome assembly GCA_000404065.3 of Pinus taeda. NCBI lineage: Eukaryota > Viridiplantae > Streptophyta > Pinopsida > Pinales > Pinaceae > Pinus > Pinus taeda. The sequence goes on along the minus strand of APFE030793979.1, from coordinate 8,655 downwards.
AGGAGGGCCATAATGATTCCCCCATCATCGACACAAAACAAGGAATAAAGTGGAATGAATGGATAGGATCCAAGGTGGTAGCAAAGGATCAAACAATCTATAGGTAATGAATTGTAGATAGGACTTGTCTTGAACATATTAGTGACACAACTCCAGAGTGTGGTAGAATTTGAATCAACATAAGACCAAGGGTCATGACAAAGAAGTGGAATAGTCGGATGAGAGGCAAAATGGATTACCCAAACCTGAAAGGACAAGTGACTAAGTGAGGATATCCAAAACCCAACACAAGAAATAGATGAGTTTCATGTTCAAGAGCAACATGCTACTGATACAAGAGATGTTTCACTTTCACATTTTCCCCACTATTTTTAGTGAGTACCTCTTTATTTTTACACAAGCTTGAAGAGGATACCATATGTTTGTCATATAAGTTCACCATTCTAATGAATCCATCCTAGTAAGTTTTACGAGTCCTAGGAAGGAGAAAGTTGATCTCATCATGTTGATAAGACTTTCACCGTTTAAGTTTTTATGATTCTGACGAAAGAATAACTCGGTATATTTTTCATATTTAGAGAGTTTAAAATAGAGATGAAAAGGAAAACTTCATCATGTCCCTTTTCGTAATTTGTCTCTTGGACCCAAAAAGGTAGAAAACAATATTTGAGAGAACCTCTTGACCATGTCGACCAACGTGTACCTTTTTCATAAATAGTCAATCTCATCCCAAAAAAGGGGTAAACGCATAATAAGATGACATAAATTCATTTACTTTTACTTTTACGAGTTTGAAAAGACAAGAGCTCGACAATCCTTTCATATTTTTGGAGTCTGAAAAGAGCTGAAAGAGGACTCCACTTGGAGGAACAAGTGGTATAAAAACATAGCAACTGGTTCCGGTGATGATGGAATTGCGCAAAAAATGTAAAGGTCAAGAGGCTGGATAATAAGACCACTCATTGCAGAGATTCCCCAGACAAGTGTAAAACAACCAAGTGAAAGTGAATGATCAACCAAAGATATGGTGGTGATTGAATGGACAAACCAAGGCTCATCTAGAAAAAATAGGATGATAAAAAGGACAATCATGAGAGGTAAAGTAGGAATGGTTTCATTTTTACACAAGTGGTATAAAAGCATAGCAACTAGTTTTGGTTATGATGGAATTGCGCAAAACATGTAAAGGTCAAGAGGTTGGCTAATAAGACCACTCATTGTAGAGATTCCCAAAACAAGGGTAAAACAACCAAGTGAAAGTGAATGATCGGCCAAAGAGATGGTGGTGATTGAATCGACAAACCAAGGCTCATCTAGAAAAAATAGGCTGATAAAAATGACAATCACGAGAGGTAAAGTAGGAATGGTTTCATTTTTACACAAGCTTGAAACATGGGAAACTATGCTTGAGGATACTTGAAGATGGTTTCATGTTTTTACAAGATTGAAACATGGGAAAAAACTATGCTTGGATTTGGTTTCATTTGTACACAAGCTTGAAACAAAGATTAACTATGCTTGAGATGAGTTTGCATGCCCCCATCATAATGATGCAATTCGAGGTACATGCCGCCAAGCTTCATTTCATGCACCTAAGTGGATGGAATGAAGGTTCACTTACGAGATGAAGTGAAAGACTCAACTGGGATTTTATGATCAAAGAGTCGAATTAGAAGGGGGTTTGTTTCATTTTTTAATGAGCTTGACACAGGAAAAGAACCATGCTCATGACACCTATTTCATTTTTTAAGGAGGTTGACACAAGCAAAGGAACCATGCTCATAACCTATTTCATTTTTTAATGAGGTTGACATATTAGAATAATTATCCTCATGGTCCTTGTTTGATTTTTTAATGAGCTTGACACAAGACAAGTAAATCTGCTCCAGACCCTTTATCACGACCTAAAAGAGGCCATGGCTTCCAAGAGGTTCTCATGATATGGGAGATCAACACTCTGGAACGGTTACATGTCTAGGGATCCAAATGAAAAATCAGGCTCCAATGCTCCAAGTACATGGTGTACTACATCATCCACTATATTTGTTATCCTCCACAATATCCCAAGGCTGAGAAAGAAGATCAAAGGAGGTAACCACAAACTAAGATTTTAGTTTGGAAACTAGCCCTACCAAACCAGAGAGGGCTTGCTCTATGAATTTTACAGCCAAATATAATTGGAGAAAGAATATATTTTAGGAGAAATTTAAGTTTTTGCTAGATCAGGAGTGAAAATCACGGAACTAGGTCAAAAGATCAAAGGTTTCAGTTGTAAGAGATATAAAGGAGCAGATTGGGTATGTGTTTGTGATACTTTGGTGTTTTGGTTGATGTAGTGTAGGGTAGAAAAGCAAAGATTCAAAATGATCATGGAAAGCATGAATTCATTTATCAGAAGATAGATAACACAAAGATGAAGTTCCTATCGAAACAACGCTTAAACTTTAAGAATTATGTTCATCAAAATTATAGGAAAATCACTGAAACCATAGCTATGGAAAGAAGATATATTAAAAATTCAGTAAAGTGAATCACTGAAGAAAAACACTATCACAAAATCATGCCACAAGCATTCCTAAATAATAGTTGTAACTGGCCTTTGATTTTGTGTAAAAAATAATGATTACAAGCTCCAAGCCTTTCACTCTCTGATGTCCAACTTTTTTTCCCCTAATACTTTGAAATTTGAAGTATTTATACAATTTTATAGCAATAATATCTTGAAACAAATTTCAAGATTTATCAAAAAAATTCCTAAAATATATCAAAACTACTAAAATATCATGTGGTTGAATTCTGGTGTTATTTTGGGCATTCTGCTACAACTGAGGCCTTTAATGAACATTTCAGTTGATCCTGTTATTCCATTTTTTCTGCAATTGGTTTTGAGAATGTTGGAATGAATGTGGAATGTTGATGCCCTTTTTGCTATTTTTCTATTAAGAGTGAGCCAGGGCACTGATTCCTACTCTATCATTGACCCTCATCAAAATCGCATTTGGATCAGGTTTCTGTTGTGTTGCAATCATAATATAGAGAAAAGGTTGTAAACACAAAGTTTCCATATTCTTTTATAAAAGGCAGATCTCAAACTATAAATGCTACGATGCATAGGATTATCACATCTGTAGGGCACATTGTAATTATAGGTTGGATGGAGGACTTATCACGATTTCATAGAGCTATGCTAATGGACCAGACACGACAACCTATTTAAGAATCATTAATAATCTATTGCATCTGTCGAGGGCTAGTCGCAATCACAATCGCATCAGGGAAGGGGTATATGGGAGTGGGACTATATACATTAGTACGATCACCAGGTGCCTGGGGCTAGGAGGATATCACAATCAGAGAGCGTACTATTATCAGCGTGGGAGTTATATCAGCGCCAATATATATAAGCGATGCGAGACTTATGATGGATGCGGGATATCATATTGCGGGATGCGATGCGGGGTAAGGAATGTGGGATGTGATTTGGCGTAGGGAATGAGGGACTTATCACAATCGCATAAGGGAAAATGGTATGGGGAATTGCATATATTTAATGTGATATATGTCGGTTGTGGTCTGCGAGATGATGTGGGCCTATTTATAGTAGTCGGTGAAGGGGTGAGGAGTTTTGTTTGATAATTCATATAATAAACATTAGCTACAGTAATTGTGATGCAATATAAAAAACGACTTACATATGAAGGTTTTAAAATATTTAAAGGAAATGGAACAACGACTAGAGTTTATGTATCATATACAATGGAAATGCGGCGAGAGTTGGAGCTTTCAAAGGGATTTAATAAAATTTCACTATATAACCATAGAAAAGTGGATATAGAAATGTACAATGACTTTTGGGATATGAACAATGGGAACAAGGGTTTGGACATAGGATTTTACGAATTTGTCAAGGGAAAAAGGATTTTAAAGGGAATAAGGGAATTTATGAGGGAAATGAGGGAGATGAATGAAATATGAAATGGGGATATTGAAACAGGATGAAATCTCCATGAATCATTTTTTTCCCTATTACTACTCCCATGATGATGACATCAGGTGATGACATGACTCTTTTGACCATTTTAATGACTTGACCTATTGATGACATCTAATGGCGTATGAAAATGACCATGAGATGAGACTGAAATGTGGCCAAGACATTTACTGATGACTTATCATAATGAGTAATGACATGACCAGAATGACATTGGACCATGAAATGGAGGGAGTAGTAACAACCTAGACATGCCACCCAGTGATAAAATTTTATTTGAAAATATAACAATTTGACCTAATAACCCTATCAACAACTTTGAAAGAGTATATTTGATCACTGGTGATTAGCAGAATTGATTCACACTAACAAGATCATTAGTAGATGTGGGCATGGAACCTGTGACCACGTAATTAACCTATGGCAAGGGTGATATTTCTTGCACATAAGAACCATTTAGGGATGATGGTTGAAGGGGAGTTGATTCAGGACCAATGAATGTAAGTTGATTAATGATCACAATTCTTCCTTCATGTGGGAAACCCATCACCCAAAAGAGGGTGGAAACAAGAGCTCCCATGATATAAACATAGTCACAACCAAGGAGTAGATTAAAATCTAAAGGGTCTTAGACAACCTTCGCATCTATATAGACAGTCTTCCCTCCCAAAGTAATAGGTAACTTAGGAAGGATCCATAACGGTTGACTGGTTCCTCTGTTAAAAGCTAACAAATTCTAGGTGACAGGGACAAGCTGAGGAAAACATAAAGCTTTCCAATCAGTTGAGGATAGAATGCTAACAGATGTGCCCTCACCTATGACTGTGCTAGGTATGGCCATACGGGAAGCATGTACTATAATCTATAAAGGAACATAAGACAGAAGACGATATTCTTCCAGTCGACTCCAATCAAAAGAAGTAACTAAACTACTCGGAGGGGGTGTCATAGGAACATGAGATCTGCCCTCCTACTCTATGGGAATAGGATAATTACTCTCATGCAACTCGGGAATGGGAGTATTTCTGTCCAATTCATTTGAAACTGAAGAAACCAAAAGAATCTGAGCAGTATGAGGTTCACTCTCTACCTGAATGGTACGGTTAACTGAAGATGGAGTCAAGTCTACTGGTTTATCAACCAATTGTTGGTCGAGAATGGACTCACGAGACTCACATTCAGAGAGAGCAGGGTTGACCAAAGATGACCTTTGATCAATCACTGCATCAACTAGTGAAGGATCAGGGGAAATCTTTCGATAACTAACCAGAAGACAAGGCTAGGAAGCTGTAAGGTTTTCCAACTCTTTGGAAGCTTTGTCTGGAAGAGGAAAAAGATGAATGGGATGATTACCTTCACACAAGTTACAAAGAAATTTGAGTTTTCCCTTTTTCCCATGAGCTTTACTGTTACTAGTTGAGGGTTTGTCACCAGCATGATCTCTAGAGGCTGATGATAAAGGTTGATGCAAACTTGTGGACCACACTTCTAAGACCTTGGGAATACCATGAAAATTCCAAAGAAGGTGGTCATCCTTACATAACATGCAAGGGAATTTTACTTTCCAGGGTTGGTTGGAATAATTTCTACATCCATTGCATTAGTAACAATAATTGTTTGGTTTCTCCCTTTGTTATTTTGCTTCTTCTTCTTCATAGCTTCCTGGTTACTAGAATCCAAACTTTCACCAGACAAAGAGGAAGAGCGGAGTGAAGAAATAGGTGAAGAAGGTGAGGGTTCAACATGATGTTGACATTGTTTAGGTGGAGAAGAACTTGGTTGAAAATTACTTTGGGCATTCAGAATCACCAAGGCCGAAAATAACCAAACTAGTAGACCAATGGCCAATCCAAGAAGGGACAACATTGTCATATAGGGAGCACCAACATTTCGAAAAGAAGGAAAAGGACTAGGATTCCAACAAGGGGGCTTCCTTGGTGTGGATACCTATACCAAAGGTTTCATATTTCATGATTGCAAATTCAAGTGCCAATTATGCTTCTCTTTGCTGCTACAGATCCATATTTTCAAGGAAAGAAAGGTTGTGTACATGCCTTCTGCTATTAAAGTTTTTTGGATGATCACATCTAATCTGGATCATGCCATGTTTCAATTTTGTTGTTAGAATAGAGAAAAAATCTGTCCAACTGTTAATCTTGGCAGGATCAGTAGTTAGGCACAGAGAAACTAAGGTTCCCAACTGCTTAATCTGGGGCCTTGGAAGAAATAAGGGTAGTGCTAGATAGGAAATCAAAGCAAAAAGCCAAGGGAAAAGAAAAGGCACATAAAGGGTTTGCAAGTCTAAATGCACCCTCCAAGAAGAAACAAAAAATGCTAGGCAAAATAGTTGGGTAGGTAAATGGGGTTGCAGAAGTGGTGTTACTTCCAAGCTGAAACTTTGCTAGTCAAATACAAGGAAAACATCATAGTGAAGCATGTCTAACTTCCCTTTTTCCTGACTCACCACTCATTACCAACCTCCCTTCCCAAGATTTGTTTATAAGAGAGATTCAATGTTTTATATTGGTTCTTATGGCCTTTAAAAGCCACATTTCTTGTGTAAAGATCTTTTCATTTTGATCTACTCTTCAAGCTAAGTTGTTTTCAAGAAAACTTAGTGATATCACTCTTCATTCACCTTCCCCCTCCATATTAACCTCTAACTTGTATTATTTAACTTGTTACCCTTTCCCTACTACTATAACACCATGGTGTATAAACCCTAAGCAATGTATAAATACCCCCTCCTTGGCATTATGGCCATATGGTTCGTTACTAGGGAATTGGATTAACACCTGGTTAAGCCCAAGAACCCAAGCCTAACCTCATATCTCCCCAGCACTCATTGGTCCATTCAATCCTCCATTTTTGCCTAAAAACCCTTGAAAAAACCCTTTTTTCACCCTTATACCCACTCAAAAGAAAAAAATATGCAAAAAACCCACTTAATCCGCTTTATCCTAAGTATGGGACCAATTTGTGCGTTTATGCGAAAAACCTTATAGAAATTCTCTTTGCCTAAGTTTTGAACCAATTCGCGATTTTGTGAAAATTTCATTAAAAACCATGCTTTCCGCCTTTTCCTAAAGTCATCGACTATGCATAATTTAACGAAGAAATACATGGCAAACCATGAAATTTATCAATAGTGCAAAGGGTCCCGCCGGGCGTGGATTCCAAGGAAAATACTATTATAATACTCGCCCAATGACCGTATCCTCCGTGCAGGTTCATGGTCCGATAACAGTCCGATCTAGCCCTGTTAATCCAACGGTCGACGCTCGTATTGGACCGAACCCGACGTCCGACAGATATCGTCCGATATCTGTCAGACGCTGATGTCATGGGGGGTCCACGCGTCACCTCCAAAATCCATCGGAGCCCCTCTGACAGATTCCCCACCGTATAAGAGGTAGCCCGATATCGCGCCACCTATCTGCCTATGTCAGCACTCTCGTGCCGCCTGTGTCAGCGCCACGACTGCGCGCCTTGCCCACCACTGGTCCACTTGTTCGCCACCTCACTGCCCCCGTGGACCGGTCTTACGCTACCACATCACCTGATGACGTCATGCTGACGTCATCCAACCTAGATCCACTTGCTGACGTCATGCTGACGTCATTCAAAAAAGGCACCAATGACCCGAAAAAGCCATATTTTGTCAAAAATTACGCGTTTTTTGCACTTTTTTGCAAAAACGTTGCTGCACTCTCTGCATGTGTTTTACGACGAAGAATTCGCCAACCTATTCAAAACCAACCGGAGAGCTTCAGTGTGCGTACCCACCTACTGTTCCGACCCAAGCAATCCATCTGCCAGACTTGCCCTGTGACCCTGCATTTTTCAAACTTCCCTCTTCAATCAGGTAGTGTTCTTCCGGCCCGAGAAACAACAGTCATTCACAGAACACAATCCAAGTGACCATGGAGACTCCAGTTGCACCAGTTGCCCTCAACATTGCTCCTTTAAATGCCCCCTAGAGAGAGCTGGAGTGGCAGGATTTGGCAGACCTAGACTACCAAATCTCAGAGGACTCCTCATCGAAGTGTAAGTTCCACCTTCACCTGCTAAATGAGCTTAAGGCTAGACATAAGGATGGAACAGACATACTAGGCATTTGGGATTCCTTCCTCCCAATATTCAAGCTCCCTCAGGTCAACCAGTTCCCTGACCTGATTCATCTATGTGTTGTGTGCTATGACCCCATGCAAAAGGTTGTGCTTGACCCTACAGGTGCAGTGGTATTCTACATGACCCCTGAGGCCATCAGAGAGATGCTGCAGTTCAAAACCCAGAAGAAATTGGTCCCCTTGTCTCTAATGGATTTGATCAACCAAGTGGCCAAAATACTAACAGATGCACAGATCCTGAAGCTCAACCAATTGTTCATCACAAACTCTGACACAGTGCTGCACCCTCCTATTTTTGATGGCTACCTCAATCAACTGGGTATAGATCTTGCATACATGATTAGTTCCGTTTTGGGGTACAAGTCACTAAAATTTATTGAGGAAACTGTACTAGTAATGATGACTATGTTCTCCCCAGGCAAGACTCCAATCTATTATGACTATGCTACATACATTTCAGATAAGATGCATGAGCAGTTCTTGAACTTGTCCAGAGAGAAGGTGTTCAGATACACCTCCTACATTTACCACCTC
>APFE030793966.1:5006-27817 GCA_000404065.3 Pinus taeda | reverse complement strand
AAAAGGATTCTAGGCATAAATGATGAAGGAGAAGCCATCCAAATTCAGGGAATCAAGAGGGAAGTCTCTTTACGCTACATTTCAGTAAGGCAGATGAAGCGTTGCTTAAGGAAAGGTTGCCAGGCTTATGTAATTCAAGAAGTAAGCCAAGAAAAAGGGCCATCCCTAGGACAATATCCAGTATTGGCCGAATTTCCAGATGTATTTCCAAAAGAACTACTTGGATTGCCTCCAGTAAGAGAGTTGGACCTTACTATCGAGTTAAAACCAGGTACCCAACCAATCTCTAAAGCACCTTATAGAATGACAACGCCAGAACTTCGGGAACTGCAGATCCAGTTAAAGGAACTACTGGATGTAGGGCATATTCGGCCCAGCACATCACCTTGGGGCGCTCCGGTAATTTTCGTGAAGAAGAAGGATGGAACTTTAAGATTATGCGTGGATTATCGAGAATTGAATCGAGCTACGATAAAGAATCAATACCCTATGCCTCGAATTGACGATCTTTTCGATCAAATGAAAGGAGCTGCTGTCTTTTCAAAAATTGACCTTCGATCAGGCTATCATCAGTTAAGGATTTCTGAGAATGATATCTCCAAAACTGCATTCCGGACACGTTTTGGACATTATGAATTCACCGTGGTGCCATTTGGGTTAACCAATGCACCAGCTGTATTCATGAATCTTATGAATAGCGTTTTCCGTAAATATCTGGATCAATTTGTGCAAGTCTTTTTAGATGATATACTCATCTATTCCAAGAATAGGAAAGAGCATGAAGATCATTTGCAGATAGTATTGTCCTGTCTTAGAGAACGCCAGTTGTACGGAAAACTATCGAAGTGTTCATTCTTTCAGGAAAGGATTCATTATTTGGGGCACATCATTTCAGGTGAAGGGATTTCGGTAGACCCTGAGAAAGTAAAAGCGATTATGGATTGGCCAATACCGAGAAATGCTCATGAGATTCGAAGCTTTATGGGTTTGGCCGGGTATTGCCGAAGATTTGTAGAGGGGTTCTCCAAAATCGCGAAGCCAATTACAAGTCTTCAGCGGAAAGGTATTAGGTATGAATGGACCGAGGAATGCAGCAAAGCATTCTCCGAACTCAAAAGACTACTCACCAGTGCACCAATTCTAAGAGTCCCTGACATGGACAAAGATTTTACAGTATGCACTGATGCATCCAAGCTGGGACTGGGTGCAGTGTTGATGCAGGATAGAGGAGTAATAGCATATGCTTCCAGGAAGTTAAAACCTCATGAAGAACTCTATGCTACTCACGATTTAGAATTAGCTGCTATAGTACTAGCTTTAAAGATTTGGAGACACTATCTAGTGGGACGAAGTTTTACACTTAAGAGCGACCATCAAAGTCTGCAATATTTGTTCACCCAAAGAGACTTAAATGCAAGGCAACGGCGATGGAGTGAATTTTTAAGCGAATATGACTTCGGGATATCATACATTAAAGGAAAAGAAAATGTCGTGGCAGATGCTTTAAGCAGAAGACCTCGGATATTTTCTCTCATACCCATTAAAGTAGACTTAAGACAGCGAGTACTGGATCAACTTATGAAAGACAGCTGGTATTTAAAGGTAAGAGCAAGTCTTGAAGGTAACAGGGTAAAAGAATCTAAATTTGAGGGATATGTACTAGAACACGATGGGATCTTACGATTCCACGGGAGGATGTATATTCCTGATGATAAAGATCTTCGAGATACCATCCTTAGGGAAGCTCACAAAGCAGTATATTGTGCTCATCCTGGAGTAGGGAAAATGTATGCAGATACCAAGAAACTATTCTTTTGGGCAGGCATGAAGCGTGATATCACTCAATTTGTTGCAAAATGTATGGAATGTCAGCAAGTAAAGGCAGATCATTGTCACCCAGCGGGCCTCTTACAACCCCACGACATTCCTGTGTCTAAATGGGAGACCATTTCTATGGATTTTATCACTGGACTACCTCTTACTTCTCAAAGACACAATGCCATTCTGGTAGTGGTGGATAAATTAACAAAAAGCGCCCATTTTATTCCGGTAAGAGATACTTATGATGTTGCTGACGTGGCTCGAGTATTCATAAATGAGATTATCAGATTTCATGGAGTACCTAAGAAGATTATATCCGATAGAGATTCGCGATTCACTTCCAGATTTTGGACGTGCATGCAGACAGCCTTAGGTACTCAGCTAAATTTAAGCACGGCTTACCATCCTGAGACTGATGGGCAAACTGAAAGAGTAAACCAAGTACTTGAAGACATATTGCGAATGTATGTAATGGATCAGCAATCACACTGGGAAAAGTATTTACCCTTGGTTGAATTCGCATACAACAACAGTTACCACAATTCGATTGGGATGCCTCCATTTGAAGCTTTATATGGCAGACCTTGCAGAACACCGTTAAGTTGGGACAAGTTAGAAGATCGAGTGATAATAGGACCAGAATTAATCCATGAAATGGAAGCGCAGATCAGTCAGATTAGACAGCGATTAAAGGAAGCACAGGATAGACAAAAGAGTTATGCTGATGCTCACCGAACTGATAGGAGGTATGAAGTAGGGGACCAGGTCTTCGTCCGCATCAAACCAAATAAAAGTACTATTCGATTCGGAAAAGGGACAAAGCTGTCACCCCGATTTATAAGACCGTTTAAAGTCGTGGAAAGAGTTGGACTTGTTGCCTATCGTCTTGCCCTGCCACCCCACCTGCATAGAATTCATAATGTATTTCATGTTTCTGTATTAAGACATTATATAGCTGATCTATCTCATAACATCCAGTGGAGAGAATTGCAGGTATCGGACGAGGGAGTCATAACGGTCAAACCTTTACGTATACTGGAACGTAGAGTTCGACAGTTGAGGAACCGTCTGGTGGACCAAGTTAAGGTCCAGTGGGACAAGTATAGTCCTGGATCAGCAACTTGGGAAAATACATAGGACATATGTCAGAGATACCCCAAATTATGTCCATTTTGAAGACCTTTACAATATGTTTTGTATATATTTACTTCACTACAGTCAGAAACTCAGAAACATTTTGAACGATTATGGGTGAACATGAAACTTTATGGCGTAATATATGTTTAAATTTCGGTTGGTACATGGATACCAAAATAATATATGTAGATCGTTTTACTAAATTATAGATGTCAAGTAAAGTTAAAGACCGTTAAAAGATTTTACTTCTGATAGGAATTAAAACAATATAAATCTGTTTCATTTATGCATATGAAAATGAGAAATAAGTAAAGTTAAAGACCGTTAAATGATTTTACTTCTGATAGAAATTAAAACAATATAAATCTGTTTCATTTATGCATGTGAAAATGAGAAATAAGTAAAGTTAAAGACCGTTAAATGATTTTACTTCTGATAGAAATTAAAACAAAATAAATCTGTTTCATTTATGCATGTCAAAATGAGCAACTGAAGTGGAAGACAGGAAGTGAATACATCCTAAATAAAAGTCCAACTACATGCATAGAATATGACAAATTATGTTATGCTGTAGTATCATATGTAAAGAATACATGAGTTATTTTGAATATGCTGATGCACATTTTACAAATGCATGGGTAAAGTGTATGATTGCAGGTAAACTTGCAGATAAACTTGCAGATAGACGATGATTGCCGGTAAATGATCTAATTTCCGGGATGACCACGTGATGACAGAACCTCAGACCGATTAAAGCTCAAAGTGATTCTATGATAGGGTAGTAGCCCTAATTTTACTGGGAGGGGTGGAGGTGTTACCCACCGTTTATCCTCCGAACCCTGGAGTCATGGGAGGACTGTGCGAGTCACACTCCCCTAAACGTGTGATGATGACTGCCGGATGCCTACTGGGAATCAGGTCGATATAGTCGACGCTGTTACCTTCGTGTTATGAATGGTTAGGTCAGTAAAATTGACGCCATGGCATACTCTAGTAGAGGACGGATAGGATGGGAGCAGAAGAGATTAGGAAGGATAGGATGAGTTTGAATAGCTTGGAGACCTGGATAGAAAAGGTCATGTCAATTAAAACCTTGAACCTAAAGCTCTAACTTCGGGACGAAGTTTTCAGAAGGGGGAATGTATGTAACAACCCATTAATAAAATTTTAAAACTTTAAAACTTTATAATATATATATATATATATTTAAATTTCATAAAGTATATCATTAGACTTTATAAATTTATAAAATAGATCATTAAAAACTTTATAACATATATAAAGAAACGTTATAAAATATCTCACTTAAATTTTGTAATATATATAATTTAAATATTATAAAATACGTTAATTAAACCTTATGACAATTATAAATATAAAGGGTACCAGCGAACTTATATCGTAGCTATCCCAGACCAACTCAATACTTATTACAGAGCACAGAGGAGGGTGGAAAGATCTGAGAGCCTTCAATGCGTGGAAGGCGGTGGCTGCAAGTGGGAGGGCGGCCACCGCCAGGCCGGTAAATAAATAGCAGGGGCTTGAACCGAGAGAAGGGGGGAAAAACAAGAGAGGAGCAGAAAGAACCAGGAGCAGAAATTCACCAGGAGGAAGTTAATTATCCATTGGAAGAGCTTAAGCTGTTTGAGGTTCTGGGCACGGAGGGACAGAGAATTTCCGTTGTGAAGTTTTCTGGATTGAGCAGCTAGGTTGCTCAATCTGGTTGGGTGGTATTGGTCTTCCGGAGACTAGATCAAATCAGCATCCGCAGCACCAGCAGAATCAGCCGCAGTTGAGGTAAGTACCAATTTAATTTCTTCAGGCTTTCTGTACTTCCGATTCTAGTTAATGTTTAAATTTGGTCTCTACAGGATTATGTAGGACTGCCAAAGGGAAGAAGTGTGAATGTCTTCCAAGAGGACCATGTAGAAGGATGTAAGATCCTTCTGAAGAAGAAAGCATGATGAAGGCAGCGTAACATGAAGCAATGTCAGATGTAGATTGATGGATCACTTTCTAACAAGAGGATGATGACATGACTGACTCATGGATGAAAGTGATGGATGGTCTGTGGCCTATGAAGAAGTCCCAAAAGATGAAGACTCCGTGAGAAAGAAATTCATGACATCGAAAGAAGGAGTTCTTCAAGCAGCTAGTTGTCCCATCATCTCCACCTGAAGAGCTGTTGTAGGTCCCTAATTAAGAGGGAACCTGAAAACAAGTTTCTTACTTGGAAGAAACTTGGAAATTCCTAAGCCAAGAGGGAACTTAGGTACATTCCTTCTGTAGGAAATTAGGAACGAATACATTCCTTTATTGGAATAGATATGTCCTCCCTAATTAAGAGGGAAAGATAGACACATCATTCTTGTCTTTACCTGGGAAGACAGAATAGAGAATTGGGTAATCATTTGGCATCCGATACTCTTTGAGGATGAGATAGGGCATCCAAGATAAGAGTAGTCGTAGAGGACCGATATTCTTTGGGGACTAGGGAGTCCAAGATAAGAATAGTCCTGATGGAACACACCCTGAGAACCCAGGCGGGGTATGTTCCGGGAGAGACAATGATGAGAGTGTCTATAAATCAATGGTCTCGCCAGCATTGAGCCGACATCTTGTGGAGAGATAGAGTTGTTAGTCAAGGCCTTGCTATATAATAATGTTGGTTGATATGATGCTAAACAAATGGGTTACCAATCCGATTCTTCTTATGAGAAATTCTTCAGATCGAGAATGACCAAGTACCATTACGAGTGCCTCCCTAGTTAAGAGGAAGTGTTGAAAAGTGTAACTAGGTTCGGTCTTCATAGTGACTTGTAATTGTAATTTTTGTAAAGAAGAAAAATAAAATTATTATTGTGATGCTTGCTTCATGGGTTTCATGAGAAAGATATTTTATTTTAGATGGCTCCCATTGAGAGCCTCTAGGATTTGTCATAAAAGTCAAAAGAGTCAATGTCATGTATGGAGAGCCCTTCTTGGGAATGTTACAAATGTATTTAAGTCTATAGGATTGTCTAATTTCCCTCCAAGACAAGCACATGTTTCTCCTCTTCAAGTCAGCCTCAAGATGAAGTAGCAACTCATGTCGGCTCACTTATTTTGGAGACACATCCCTTCAATAGATCACATTAGCTTATTTATGTAGACAAACAACTATATATGTGGGTGAAGGGCCTCCACATTTCCATAAACAGAATTTTGGACATCCTTCTGAGATTTCGAGTGGACAGGATAGAGATAAGTTCAAATCTTTAGTACAGGGACAAATTCAGATGGAACTCGAAGAAGTGATGAAGGGACAACGAGGACTTTTCTTTTGGGCTAATCACATACACAGAAGTTCGGATTAGTTCTGAGATTCAGATGACCATTTCAGAGAGGAAGAGAAACACAGTCCGATTAGGAGACTTCAGTTCACTAAAGAGTCAAGGATTACCTTTGTAATTCGGATCAAGGTTACAGTGACAAGAATTTCGAAAAGCGAACTCGGATAGGTCTCGGTGCCATCTTAAAAGAAAGATATCAGTGTTGTCTCAAAGGTCTCGATGCTAGATCAGGAAGAAGTCTCGGTGCCATCACGAAAGTAAGGTCTCTGTAATATGACAGCGAGGAGGTCTCACAGTAAAGGAGATCTCAATGTGAAGACAGTAATGAGATCTCGGTGGTGACAATGTCTCAATGCTAAGAAGGTCAAAGCAGAAGAGGAGTCAAGAAGAAGGTTGACTATTAAGAAGACTTATGTCTTGGTCTTGGAGAGGCAACTAGGTCAAGGGTCTTGGTCTTGGTATTCCTCAATTGGAATCTCTATAAGAAGAATTTGTGCGGGTTTTCCTCTCACAATGTGAGAGGTTTTTTCCCTAGGATGATAGCCTACATTCTATTTCTCTTGTCTATTTATGTTCATGCATTGGTAGTTGTTTGATGAAGAAGAACACTAATAATCTAAATAGAAGAATATCCTAATCTAAAGTTGTAAAAATCACTCACAAACAGTTACTAATCAAGAGAAATCACCTAATTCATGATGCCCTAGATTTCTTGACAAGAAATTGATATAAGGAAATAATACTGAAACCCTAGAAGTATATTGTTTTCGATTATTGATATGATTTAACTTTGATGATAAAATCTAGAGTTTGCAACAAACCATAGTATAGTTTTACATGCAATTCTAAAAGTATACTACTAAAACCAGTGTTGCACTAATCACGATTATATCGTAAAATCGTGATTTTTTTTAAATTAGCAATAATATCGGCCGATTAATACACATATTTTCTTTTCGGCAATTTTTATGCGATTTTTTCGTAAAAAATCGCGGTTTTTTGTGAAAAAATCTTCTAAAAAAAAATTCCTCTGATTTTTTTATGAGGAGGAGCAACAGGAGGAGGAGGTGACACAACCTACCCAGACTTACCCCTGTCACCAGTAGAGGACGTGGTCTACCTCTTGTAGCTCCCAGTTCTTCAGCTTCTAAAGCACAATAGAGTCCACTGCCAACTCCACCGGCATCTACATCTAGAGGGGCAGAGGAAATCAATAGTATTATACTTTAGTTATTTGGTTCATTTCATTGTATATGACATTATAACTCATGATATGAGATACATTATTATACTTTTTGTTGATATTTTGAGGCTGAGTTGGGAGTCATGAGTCAGGACTTACTATTCAGGACATGATTCACTATTATGTGTGATGTAGCGCTAGAAATGATATTAAAAATCTTATATATTAGTTCTTTTATCATATTTATGTGTCAGTGTAATTATTTTATGTTGTAGATGCTTTAGATATTAAAAAAATTGAAAAAAATGAATATTTTTGTATGTTACGATTTTTTCCCCGTGCCAATTTAATCCCAATAACGATTAATGCAACACTGGTTGAAACCTTAGATGTATATGATTGGATTAATATCTTGATTGAGTTGTTGATATCTAAGGCTTTGTGTCTCAAGATGGAGTCTAGGGTTTATGACAAAACCCTAGCAAGATGTTAAATCTAGTATATAAAATATGTAACCCTTATTGATTATGAACCTAAGTTTAGGTATTTAATGTCTAAAGCTTGCATGTTTTGATGCTTCCATGATAATGACATCATTTTGTTATGGTTAACTTCATGCTTCTATGTATTTGTATTTGGTTGGACTTGCCACTAAAGTTTTGCAGGTATATGATCTTCAATATGATGAAGATGTTCATAATTGAAGATGATAATAATGATGAACATGATGAAGGAATCTATAAGAATGATGATGATCAAGATGACCTTGATTCCATTACGAAGAATGAAGCCTTGAAAGGATGAAGTTTCTTCGATGTTTTAAAATAAGGTAGCTATTGATCTCGCTAAGTTAAGAGGGAGCTTGGATAGAAGAAAAGGTATATCTCCATAGTTGAGAGGGAGGGCATATTACGACAGTCATAATGAATGTCGTGAAGAAAGAATGAAACCGAAGTACTACAAATGGATGTTTGTGATTCATGATGTTACAAAAGACTTGAGAAGTACTGAGAAAAGCTTCCAACACTTTGTATCTGGATAACTTGATGTTGTTATCAGTAGCATCAGAATGATTAAGAACCTTGAAGGTTTGTATTTACTTGTATATATATTTAAAGGTTATTACTGATTGAGGTTGTGATTGTGCAGGATCTCTCCCTAAAAATATTGAATGTTTGAAGCATGCTTGAAGTGGTGGATATATATCTGATTTAGTTGACAAGGAGAGATGAAGCATCTTGTGGCAACAAGATGCTTGGGAGGACAACTAGCCAACCTATGTGTTGATGTCTAAATCCCGAAGTAGGGAGGGTGGCATTGGTCATGGAGCTCCAACCATGGATACACACCTAGATCACTGGGTTGGTGTTAGAGATTAAAATTTTGATGGTACCTAGAGTGGCTAAATTTTGAGTACAACTTAGTCCCTCCCGATTAGAGTACCCTGGTTAGGTATTTAATCTGTAACACTGTGTGTGTTGTGAACTCTTCATAGAGTATATCACTTTGAGATATTCCATGTACCTTTGTATATATATGTAATTATGAATACCTCTCTAGTTAAGAGGGAGTGTCTAAAAATGTAACTAGTATCAATCTTCATAATTGTATTTGAGTCATGATGTAATGTACTTATCAAAATAAAGAAAAATATATTTTATTATAAAATAAATTGACATATTAAAGCATGGATTTCATGCTTGGTCCAATAATATTTAGGTCAAAGCCTCCATTGTAGGCTTCTAGGGTTTATATCAAGTGTCCTTCTCCATGTCATAATGTAAAAGAACCTTCTTATGGCTCTATCAATCAAGAAAGAAATATTTTTTTTTATGTAAAATAGGTCATTTAAGCCTCCACCAAGTCGACCTCAACTTGGATATGTCGGCCTAATTAGGGAGGCAGAATCCACTATAAAAGGCAGCAACTCAACTCATTTGGAACACATCCATAATGAGCTCGAATTGCAGTTGCCGGAGGCAGAAAAAGGGTGCAAAATTCAAGAAAGAGGAAGGAAACCCTAGCAAAGAAGAAGGAGGTCTTTTTCAAGCAAAAGAAGTCGAATTTTCTCTCTCCTTGTCTTACACGTGGGAAGTTGTTAGGTTTTGGAAGGGCCAAAATTGCAGTATTGTAGCTAAGCTGAAATCCTGGGTTGTTTTTGGGTTGTAGCTGCTGGACTAGAAGAGACTACTGAAGTTTGTTGAATCGTATTAGAAGGCTGACTTGGTGGAGGAGGAAGGTCTTTTGTTTAGGTCTAAGGTCTTGGTCTATCTCAATTTTATTAGTGGAAGAGTTTGACTAGGTTTTCCCCTAGAGAGGGGTTCCAGCCTTGGCTGAGTGCCTACATCTGGTGTCATTGATCTTCATGTTTTGATTGATGATTGCTTGATGAAAAGAAGATAAAGAAGAACACAAAAGATAATAAGAATATAAGAATATCACAAGTAATTATCAACATAAGAAAATCTTTTTTCCTTTCTAATTTTCTAACACTTCCCACCCAAGAGAAAAGATACTAGACCTCCTCAAAACGAGTGGACCGGAAGAAACCAGCTTGATGAGGAGACTAGAAGAGATCATAGGAGAAGAAGTTTATGCTTCACATGCCAAGAACCTTGGGCACTAGGGCATCGATGTATAGCAAATGGTAAAGCTCACTATACCGAGGTGTTCTCTGATAGTGAGGATGAGAAGGATAAGCGACAATAGCCACAAGAGGATCTTAGTGAGAAGGAGGGTGAATAGCCCTAGGAGGGAGAAAAGAGCAGTGCCATTTGGCTTTCCTCGATATATCACACTTAAGATTCAAGGAACTATATAGGGGAAAACGACGACAATTTTGGTTGATGGTGGGGCCACCCACAATTTTATAGATGTCGGTTATGTATCCATAAGAGTGTTAGCCACCACAGAGTTCAAGGGACTCTCCATAGCCATACCAGGAAACAATTTCATGTGGTTCAACAAGAAGATCCCCAAGATGAGCTTGACGATGGGGAACTACAATATTAGAGATGACTTTTTTGTGACTAATGTTCATGACAGTAATGTAGTATTGGGATTTCAATGGCTTATCTCTATTGCATGATACACCACAAATTACAAGCAAATGGAGATGGAGTTCATGAAGGATGGTAAGAAGGTGGTACTAAGGGGAATGCACACCTATCCCCCCAAGACGGTGACATCAAATAAGATGGAGGCAATCTTTTGACATGGGGGCATTGAGTGGGCAGTGGAGTGCAAAGTGTCGGTAGATTAGAATCAACAATATCCAACAGACATTACAGCTTTATTGCACAAGTATCATAAGGTGTTTAGGGATATTCTGCTAGGGAGGCCACCTGATAGGGCTTTGAGCATATCATCGAGCTAGAGGAGGGGGTCCAGGTGGTCATCACCACTCCATATAGGCAGCCCGGGGCATATAAAGACAAGATCAAAAAGACTATTCAGGAGTTTCTTGCACTAAGCCACATATGCCCTAGTTCTAGCCCATTAGCCTCATTAGTGGTTCTAGTCAAGAGGAAGGACGGGTCCCTGAGGATGTGTATTGATTAAAGGGTATTAAATAAGAATACCATCAAAAAATTGATACCCCATTCCTAGAATTAATGAATTGATGGATGAATTGAAAGGTGCCAAATACTTTTCCAAGATTGATCTCCGCTCAGGCTACCACCAGTTTTGAGACCTAGGGTTTCATTATTTCCTTACACCTTGCCAAGATCTAGCAAATCTTACAATCCCATAGACTCCATCACCCAAGGACTAGGCATTGGCCTTGGTCAGTTTATCGGTCATCCATAAAACTCACACTAAATCTCATTCTCTCTTTAAATCTAATTTCTAGCCCCTCAACAATAAGCCGCTAGCAAGGTCTAGGGCACGAATTTCAACTAGGGTTGAAGTCACTGGCTTGTGGAAGGATTCAACATTGGAAGGAAAGTTGATTGCCTCAAAACCAACTCCTTTTAGTGGCTAATCCATCCATTTAAGGTTAAAATCTTATGCCCTAGGTAACTTTCCCTATAAAAGCCCTAGTTTGCCCTAGCCTTCAACTTGGGGGTTGTTGAAGGCTTCATGTTCCATAAATTGAAGGTATTCATTGCTTGGAAGCCTTTTCTTGGCCTTGTAATTCTAGGTGAATCCTTCTTCCATTCTATCTTTCAAGCCCTAGATCACATTGTGCCCTAATTAGGCATATTGGAGGATGTGAATTGCCCTATTATGGTTGCTAATCCTTGTTCTTATGAATAGTTGTCCTCCATAATCCTCTCGTCACTTTATCCCCTATACTTAGCATATCCTTCTAGATGACCTACAAAAGGGAAGACTCCCTAGTGTGAAAGTCCACAAAAGAGCAGGAGGTAGTGGTTGTGGTGACAATGAGCCACACCTCATATTGTGTCCCTTAGTCTAGTTTTTGCCTTGTGAGGTCCCCTCACAGCTTACAAGACCTGCTAGATTTTGAGGCAGCATTACCAATTGTGAAATCTATTGTCTCTATCTGAAAGTTGACAGATAGAGAAGATTCGAGTGATTATTTTGCTTATTAGAATCAGATTCGTCAATTTCTTTTATTGGAATATGTTGAATTATTTTGCAATCAAGACGTACTGAAAATGTTATACAGTCCCTATTTAATGCCTTTTTACAACAGTTGTAACTAATCCATACATACTGTAGGACAAAGGTAGCTTTGTGAAACTTTCTTACCACCAACAGATAAGCATCAAAGCCAAAATCATGCTCGCAGTAAGTCATTTTAATTGATTTGTGGCAATGATAAAAGGTCTGGGGTGGAGTTTTTAGGCAAAATCAATAGGACAAGTCACGACTACTTCTAGACAACACTTTCATTTTTGCAGTCAATGGATGAAAAGATCAGTGGTTTTGGAAAAGCAAAAAACTGGAGAAGGATCTTTATATCTTTGGGAATAGTAGCTAGGTTGATAAGAATAATATTAAAATTTGATATTGAATACAGGAGATAATGATGTTTTGGGGGCACTAAACTTTGTCTAGATCAATTTTCCTACCTGGCTTAGAAATGTGACACTACATTGACTTATAGATGACTTTTATAATACAGTCATATATTTAATAAAATGTGAAATTTGCACTGATATGAAAATAAAGTGGCTTATTTCATGATTGTTGCAAAATGGTTTTTTAAAGTCACACAAAAAGAGACTTGTTGCAAAATGTTAAGTTTCTGCATGATCACCAGTTTCCCCAGCTACTAGAATGATTCCCCAGCTACTAGAATGAATACGAGGATGAATAACAAAAATAACTTCACTGTAGACAATTTAATTTTGAAGAAGAAATACCTGAAAGCACATGACTCATGTGTTTTCTTATCTAATACATGCCCATGCTTGACTTTAAATTCCATTATGCCACTGCTGAGGCAATCGATGGTTGACATTGACTTCGGTAATATAGTTCCTTCATTGGACATAAAAAGAATCTCTGACAAAGATTTTGAATTATCCATTTGTTCAAGGCACAGCTCAAGAGCAATAGTCTGCAAAATGTGTCAGTGTAAGTATCTATTTGGCAAGGCTTTTTTAAGCATCTTATATTATCTATGATTTTCCACTACTAAATACTAAATAATAATATAAGACAATTTTATTAACGTCCACAAATAATCCAGGAAAGGCCAAAGGGACTAGAAAGTACAATCAAGTCATTCCTGTTTTGAAAGCATGCTTTCGTTGGCAATAGAATATGAAAATATGCTTTCAATGGCAAGTGTGCATTGTAAAATTTTTGCACGTCCTTTGTCCACATCAACTTCCCCGTTAGTCATCTTCTTCTGATTTGATTTCTTTGAAAAGTTGTCTTCTTAGAAAGGTTACACAAACCGTAATTTTTAAAGAAAATCTTAAGAGGATCAATGATTCATCTTAATAGGAATCTGAAGCAATTAAAATAAAGGCCCTCAGATATAAAATAATTAACATGGCAACCAACAATTCTTCCCAGCAATCCTGGAAAGCTTACTTTTCTGACTGCTGAAATATGGACTGAGATTAAAGCTCAGATGGCCCAGTGCAGTATCAAAGATATAAAAACAGAAGAATGTAATCCATTGAGGTCTAGGTAGCTAATTCAAACATGTGAAATTGAGAAACAGAAAAGTGGCTTGTTTCCTACAATAGCTTCCCTTGTCAAATTCACAATTATGGTATCAAATGCAGATAAAATAAGATCAATGAAATTCATATCTTGCCTAGTTATATTGCCTCCAGTGCGTTTGATAGTAACGTCAAACTGGAATATCCTTGAGATTCAATGAAAATTTTTATTTCTAGGAACTCTCTTTCAGAGAAGTTAAATACATATTTCTGTAAAACATTTGGATAGTTAACTTGCTTAAAAATAGAAATAGTACAAGCATGTCGAAAATCCAGGAGTACTGATGTAGCACAATGAGAAGGGGGAACTACACAAGTAATGTTTTACTTGAAAAGGATGAACCTATTCTACTTCATAACTGAGGCATGTGGGAGCAAGGAGTTGAAAAATCCTTTTCCAAAGCATGATGAGGATATGGAGAATTTTTGGTGCAAGGAGTCCTCCTTACTTAACCAGGAATTTCCCATAAGCTGCCAAGAAAACTGAGAACAGCTCCTAATGGACTCGATGAGAGGCATGTTGAAGGCAGGAAGACCTGAGATGATGACATGGAGAAGAATTTTGGATGATCCTCCAACCCCATAGGCTTGCCATCTAGCAGGGTTAGAATAGTCTCATGCATCTCAGCGGTGTGGACAACTTGGAAAACTGGTAATGAAGTGTATTCCTGGAAAATAATAGGCATGGGAACAAACTGCAATTGAGGTTGCTTTCACTCATGATATTCTTCATGCATGATAGCATCTGCAAGAGGGGAGTCAAGCAAGATGGAATATGTTGGAGCATGATGGTGAGCATGAACAGGTGCAGGAGGCCTGGAGAGTGCAGCAAGAGAAGACAGAGAAATGTGAAAGGGATGAAAACCTCTTGAGTGTAGACCCGCGGTTGTTGGAGGACCACTTGCAGGGACTGTAACATGGCCATCATGTTTTCCATAATTTTGTCCAAATATCTTGTTGTTGTTGTATCTTGTGCCAGGGTTTCTATGACAAGTTGGTTTTGTCTCCTCTGATCTGCCAAGAGATAAGCAATGTTGGGATCTTGGTAGCTGATAAAGTCTCTAGAAGAATGTTGGACTCTGGAGCCATGAAACTAAGTTGTTAGAACCAATGAAAGAAAATCTCTAAGAAAGACCTTTGGGTTCTGTGTAATTGGTGACATAAAAACATGGTTTTGGATTTTTTCTTTTTCTTTTAAAGATAAAAAGATGGAAGTAACTGAAAATCAGCAAGGCTTTTCATCTGACAGCAGAAGGAAATACATGTTTAAAAGTGCAAAACATATTTCCCTACAAGATTTCATCTTGACCCTGAATTTGTCTTTTTCTTTGCATGTAACACAAGGTCATTAAAAGTGCCATACAAAAGAAAAACTTTGAACTTCTCCAAAATAAAAGGTTGATGTCCACCATAAGACCTTTCTGCTGGTAAAATTTCAGTCCAAAAAAAGGATTTTAATACGGTCTTACAAAAACTTCCAATAGAGAATAATTCAACTTCTTGCTTAGAAGAAGAAAGTGTTTAAACAGTTAGATATTTTATTTGAGAAAGTTTAATGCCAAACAAAGGAGGTTGTGTTTGGCATGCTTCCCAAAGCTTGATATTGGGTGGGCTATAAAGCCAAATTTTGGACTTGTTAGCATCGGTGGTGTTCTAGTTTCGAAACTTTGTGGAGAGGCTAGAATATAGGAATTCTCCATGACCCATAAATCGTTTCTGGAAATTCCACCTAGAAGTGTCTCAATTAGATTATTAGCCCATTTTTAATTATTTCCTGAGTCTAAACTTAGGGAAAGGGATTAATCAATCAAAATTAATTGAGATAAGGTGTGAATTATCTAGAAACTCACACGGATCGAAAAGGAATTAATTTGGGCCCTTGATTAAGTTTTATTCTTGGCCATTGGAGGTCCAACAAAGGATTATAAGAAGAAGTCGATGGATAGATGGAGAACACACTTGAGACACTTGTGGAGTTTGATTTCCAAAGAGCAGCAACAGTTGTTCGAAAGCCAGATAAGGAAGAAGAAATAATGAGGGGCAAGGATAGTGATCCGGAGGAAGTTTTCCAGATTCGGAGAGGCAACAACAAGAGGCCGAGTTATTCCCAACGAGGCAGCACAGAGGACTACACATTCAGCTTTAGAGGGAAATTCGATTTAGCTGGAGGAAAAAATCAATTCAACTTCCGGAGGCCTAGCAAGTCTTCCAAAAGGGCGGAGAATCATTTTCACCAGCAAAGACAGACATAACGACTTGATCAAAGGTGATTCCAAGCTAGACGTCAAAGGGTTTGTGCAAGCACTACGCAGTAGCCTACATAGAGGGTCCAGGAGAACAATTTTTCTGAAGCAAAGTTGTGTCGGGGTTGCTTGTGGAAGAAAGGAAATTCCCATAGATAATTTCGGCCATATTTTCTTGTTGTGGATTGCTAACTTTCGACATCCAGATTATACTCATATTATTCACTACTACTTAATAATATAAAACCCTTAGCTACTGCACCGGTTTTCCCAAGATGGGTTTTTCCGTGGACATTTGTCCAAAAATAGTTGTGTTAATTTTTATGTTTGTGCGCTAGTATTTTCTCGGTTTCTAGTGCTATTTTTCTTCTGCGGTTTATTTGTCAAGGTTGCAGTGTGAATTATTTGGTATTTGCCATGGCAGATAAATTGTTAATTAATTAAAAATTAGAAAAATAATTTCTAGTTGTTGCAATACGATTTCAGATTTGAAATTTTCACATGGTATCAGAGCATGAGTGATCAGCCGGGAAGCTCGGAAGCGAAGAAGGGAATTTCACTGTTTAGAGGGAGCAGCAGGCCGAAATTCTGAGAGGCTACACAGTACCCAGATAAGCACATCGAATTGTTGGTCAAGGGTTCGATTTTTAGGTTGACAAAAAAATCAATTTGCCGATCATAGTGATTCCAGTAGTTAGAGGGAGAAGCAACATGTCATATTTTCGCTGAGCAGATTCCTGGGTTGGACGTAGATGGTTTTGTAGCAATTTGTAGTAGCAGAACCAACGTCGGGTGGAAGAGAAAAGCACACAGAGGGAAAATTTCTCTCTAGGGACTTCGAGTTTTAGAAGTTTGATTTTTTCGGCAGCAGATTGGCAATAGCTGAGAGTATATTTCCTCACTCCAAAAGGGAGTGCGAGTACCAAAACAACAACAAAGCAGAGGGAAAGAGGGAATTTTCGACAGTTTCAGAGATGGCCACAGTTGGGCTCAGAGACCAGGATAGTTTGGAGGGACCTCCAACTATGTCATCTAGAAGGCTAGGATGTCCTTCCTTCTAGAGAATATGGCCTGAAAGCCTATGTGGAAAGTGTTGTAGCAGTACCCCAAGATGTGGATCAGCTAAAGGAGTACAAAAGATAAATGGCAAAAGTGAAGCAGATGATCTTGGATGGAGTCCGAGATTATATTGTCTCACATGTAGCTGGAAAAGGGACTGCCAAGGAAATGTGGGATGCTCTCCCCACGCTATATCAGAGTTCTTCCAAGCAACAGAAGATGTTTTTCCAGGAGAAGTTGAAAAGCATAAGGATGCAGAAGGGTGAGAGCATAGGTGGTTTCCTCACTAGGATTCAGGAGGTCCATGATCAGCTAGCAGTCGTTGGGGAGGCGCTCCAACCCACAGAGCTTGTACGACTGGCACTAAACAGTGTCTTGGATGATTGGCAAGTGTTTTTCCAAAGTATCTTGGGCATGGACACATTGCCAAGATTGGACAGGATGTGGGGCGATCTATAATAGGAGGAGTTGAGGCGTGCTTTGTTGAAGAGCACCATTAGCGGAAGCAGCAACAAGGGCATGAAGAGTGGAAAAGAAGAAGAAAATGTGGCCCTAGCATCTAAGAGTCCTAGTCAGGGGCATGGGGAGAAGAAAAAGAAGAAGGACCTATCAAAGGTCAAGTGCTTCAGATGTGGTGAGTTCGGTCACTACAATACCCAGTGTCCTTTCAGGAAGAAAGACAAGTGGGAGAAGCAGGACCGGCGACATTGTCAGTTGAAATAGACACGTTGTCCTCCAGGTTGAAGGAGGAATTCGCTACGCTAGCATCCATACCTCCAAGATTGAGGTGAGGCGACTTGGAGTTGTAGTCCCAGAGATTGCAGAGATTAGGCAGGGTCCATTGAGGTGTCCTCCTCATGGATCATCACCTCGCTACAGGGGCCCACAGTATTCAGTAGCAGGATGGATCAATCTCAATGATGCAGTCGGATCGAGAATGACAATTGCAGACTCGTAGCAGTCAGGTGTTGAGGAGTGCAATGCAGTGTTGACAGTAGATCAGGTGGCTCAATGTAGAGTTGGCAGCAATGCAGATTCTTCAGTAGATAGTGCAGATGCTAGTAGCAATCAGGACTCAAGAGACGGATGTAGTAGACATAGATGATTCATATTTCGAATGCTTCTTAGTTGGAGTTGTTGTAGTTGCAGCAACAACAAATGAGAGGCAGTTGTAGTGTAGATACAAAGTTGGCAACAGTGTCAGCAACAACACATATGCAACATCAGAGTTGTGTAGTGGTTGGTGGGCAATGGCAGGCAGTCACAGTGGCTAGACATCAGTAGCGTGACAAAGGGTGCTATGGAGACAGGGTGTTGTAGCACTACAACACTAGAACACCTTCCTCGCTAAGAGGGGGTGTTAGTTTTTGTAGCATCGGAGGTGTTCTAGTCTCGAAACTTTGTGGAGAGGCTATAAACAAGAGTTCTCCATAACCCATAAATTGTTTCTGGACATTCCACCTATAAGTGTCTCAATTAGATTATTAACCCATTTTTAATTATTTCTAAAGTCTAAACATAGGGCAAGGGGTTAATTAATTAGAATTAATTGAGATAAGGTTTGAATTATCTAGAAACTCACACGGATCAATAGGGAAGTAATTTGGGCCCTTGATTAAGTTTTAACCTTGGTCGTTGGAGGTCTAGGAGAGGATTATAAGAAGAATTCGATGGGTAGATGGAGAACACACTTGAGACACTTGTGGAGTTCGATTTCCTTAGCAGTTCGATTTCTAGAGAGCAGCAGTAGTTGTCAGAAAGCCAAAGAAGGAAGCCAAAACAATGAGGGGCAAGGACAGTGATCCAAAGGAAGTTTTCCAGATCTGGAGAGGAAGCAACAAGAGGCCGAGTTGTTCCCAGTGAGGCAACGTAAAGCACTATGCAATCAGCGTCAAAGGGCAATTCGATTTAGTTGGAGGAAAAAATCGATTTAGTTTCTAAAGGCCTGGAAAGTCTTCCAGAAAGCCGAAGAATCATTTTCCCCAACAGAGACAAGCAGAACGACTAGATCAGAGGCAGTTCTGAGCTAGACGTCAAAGGGTCTTCGCAAGCACTACACAGTAGCTTGTGCAAACGGTCTAGGAGGATGAGTTTTCTGAAGCAGAGTTGTGTCAGGGTTGTTTGTGGAAGAAGGGAAATTCCCTTAGATAATATCGACAAGATTTTCTTATTGTGGATTGCTAGTTTTTAGCATCCAGATTGTACTCAGATTATTCACTGTCGCTTAATAAGATAAAACACTCAGCTATTGCACTGGTTTTTCTAGGGCATTTGTCCTAAAATAACTATGTTAATTTTTATGTGTGCGTGCTAGTTGTTATCTCAAAATCTGACCCTGGAAGGCTGCAGACCAGGAAGACCTCAAGTAACTATTTCAAACCAATCTTTTAGCTAAGGCTTAGCCTCCTCAGCCTAAGAGGGTTCTCTCAAAGGGTTAATGATTTTGATTAAAGATATGGATAGATGGCTAACTCTATGGTTTGTGATTTTATATGTTTATAGGTTGAAAGATGGAGACTTGCTACAATTGGGCTATGGAGTCAGTGATAGAGATAAGGATAACAAATAGCTCTTCTTATAAAACTGAGGCTTGTATATACTTCAATGAAAGAGTGACACATTCAGGAAAGTCTCAATAACTTGAAGTTCATAGGAGTCAGAGCATGTGGGCATGAATTCTGAGTAATGCTACATCAAGGTATTCAAAAGGAAAGAATTTAAAGTGATTGATCAGATTTTAATACCTAAAGGAAGTCAGAGCATGAGTAACCATGAATTTTGAGTAATAAGTATTAAAACATTGAAGAAAAACGTCCAAAGATAGGACCCAAGAACTCAATTCACCATAGTTCAACACTTAAAGGAAGTCAGAGCATGTTCCTCCATGAATTCTGAGTAATAAGCATTAAGACTATGGAAGTAAAACATATCAAAGATAAAAGGCAAAGCTCACTGAAGTACACTAAGAATCTCAGCTTTAGAAAAGTCCAACTGCTTCTGTATATATCAGTCCCTGTACAACATTTACAAAAGTAGTCTTGTTCTCTAACATTTTCCAACCCCAAATACATTAGTTCTTCTCCCATATATAGAGTTCATGTAATTCCTTCCTCCAGCATTAGGGGAATTCGAATTCCTCCTAATTTGACACCTATTAACACTTCAAACTAACTATTTAATACAAAGGACAGCTAACTAGGAGTCCTAGAGACCTAATACAACTAGGAGTGTAACTCCTTATTATGATTACAACAAACTTATCTAAACATTTAAAACATTATTTGACACCTAACACTCCATGAAGTCGAATTTGATGGTGCTCATAACCTTCCAGCTGGCCCTTGATGACTCATCCTTTTGCTGTTCCTAGAAACTAGGAGACTGTCCCTTGCTCTGTTCTGGCTGAAAAATAGGTCTTGGGACAGAGCTCATAACTTCTCATAAAAAATGTACTTGGAAAAACTGAAGGCGGCTTTTGTGAAACAATCCATGCTGAACAAAAACCTCTCTTGGTTTTTTGAAACATCTTTCCTACCGCCCAGAATGAGTCTTTGAAAAACAGGTGTAAAAATATGCTTGTGAAAAACTGCACCTACAGCAGTTTCGTAGCGCAAGTTTGATCATTCATTTCTCTCAAATCATAATGGATTTGAAGAAAGTGGAAGAGGATTTTGTACTTCAGTATCTTAAGGATGAAAACCTCTTTCACTTTTCAAAGTTGAGTTTTTAACTGCTCAGAAACTCTTCTAGAAATTGACTGGTAAAAACAAGGAGAAAAAGTTCCTCCTTTTTTGCTTTTGTCTTCACAAGGATATTCGAAATCAATTATGCCTACTGTCCTTCTTTGATTACACAAAAAAATTTTGGAATATTTTGCTTTTCATGTGTAGACCTTGCCCATGTACCTATATGAAGACAAAACCTTCTTCAACGCTGCTTGAAGTATGATGAAAAATACTAGCTGTGATCACTTTTATAACAAATGGCTTATGGTTCATATATGCTTTTCCTTTGCCCTTTCTGCCCTTGCTAGATGTTTGTGTTGTGTGAATGATCCTTATTCAGAAACTTCCTTTCAAAAAGGTTTCCCTTTTGTTCCTCAAAACTGGTAAACTATATCAAAATATGCAGCTACAGCAATTTCGTAGCGCGCTACGAAACTGCTGTGCATTAGGCATTATCTTCAGCAGTTTCGTAGCGCGCTACAAAACTGTTGTGTAATCACAAAAACAAAGTATAAATCAGTGTTTTAAGAACCGGCCGGGTCAGCACCAACCCGGCCGAGTTGGTCCGGGTCATTGGCCTGGGCCTTGAAACGGTGCTCAACCCGGTTCGGCCGGCCGAGTCAGCAATGACTCGGCCGAAACGGCCGGGTCCGCATAAAAACGGCCGGGTAGCTGGGCGGGTAAGTCCGGACGCAAACAGAAAATTTTTAAGTGTTTTTTGTGGATTTCAAATGGGTTTTAGGGTTCGTTTGGACTCCAAACAGCAATGTAATAATGCCAATACATCTTTGGGGTCCATATCCCCCTCCCAAAACCTATTTAACTCACCCAAGAGCTCTCATTCTCTCACAGCAATCTTGTGCATTTGAGTGAGAGTCTTCTTTGAGAGTTAGTGAGCAGTTCTTGAGCTTGTTTTGGAGCAGCAGTGAGGAGTCTTGGAGGAGCATTGTAGCTGGAGTGAGAAGCTTCTTGGGCAGCCATTTGGAGCAGCATTGAGGAGCTGATTCTTGGAGCAAGCTTGAGGAGGCAGTTTGTGCCTGGAGGTATTTTTTATCACCTCTATAAATCTGTTTTTGCTTAGTAAATTTGAGGTGCATATCTAGAAAGCTTAGAGACTGTTTTTTGTCAAATAAATGAACATTGAATCAAGGTTTTTTTTTTCATTTTCAGATTGTTTGCTTTCATTTCCTATTCCAAAAATGGCACCTAAAGCAAGAGATGTTGCATGGGCATATGTTGAAATGGTTGATAGTCAAATGCAATGCAAATTTTGCCATAAGAAAATTAAGGAGGGTCTAGGGGGCATTAATAGGCTGAAGCAACACTTGGCAGGGATTAGAGGCCAAATTACCCCATGTGAATCACCAGAAATTGGGGAGATTAGGCAGAATATGTTGGCCAGCATTGAGAAATTTAAACAAGATAAGGCTAGGCAAAAAGACATACAGGCTGAAATTGGAAGGAAGAGGGAGATACAAAAAATGATGGCTGCCAACCCCCATTATGATTTTGAGGGTTCTTCCTCTATCCCTCAAACTGATACATCCAACCCTTTCCGATATGTTCCTCCCTCTTTTGGTTCTGTTCAAGATAAGGGAAAAGGTAGAATGAAAAAGGGTGATGTGACTATCAAAAGTTATTTCACTCCCTCCTCTCCATCAGATGCACATGGTCCTGAAGTTAGTAAAACTCAAATGCAGCCCACTTTAGATGACCATTGGAAGAAAGAATTGAGGTAGACTGCTTGTGAGTACATAGCTAGATGGTGGTATGATGCTGATATCCCCTTTAATGCTGCTCGTTCACCATATTATGAGCCTATGTTTGAAGCCATACATGCTGTTGGAAAAGGTTTCAAAGGCCCTACTATGCATGAGCTAAGGGGGGTTCGTTTGCAGAAAGAAATTGATTCCATTAATGAGTATTTGCAAGAGTTCAAGAACTCATGGGCGAGAACAGGGTGTACAATCATGTCAAATGGATGCACTGATCAAAGAAACCGTACCATCATAAACTTTCTTGTATTCTGCCCACAAGGAACCATGTTCTTAAAATCAGTTGATGCATCTGATAAGGTAAAAGATGGCCACTTGCTGTTTCAGCTATTGGATCAGGTTGTTGAGGAGGTGGGGGTGGCTAATGTTGTTCAAATCATCACAGAT
>APFE030793965.1:0-10405 GCA_000404065.3 Pinus taeda | reverse complement strand
TTATACTAATTTATAATGATACAGTGGTCTGTTAAGTGATGAAAATATGAATGAAAATCAACAAATAATTATGTAGGCAATTTCGATGGACAATACTTATCTGGTTTTGAATGCTTGATAGTTTCTATTAATAAATTCACTCAACTTCTTCCTTTCTGAATTGAACCCTTCTCTGTTACATGTCTTTTGGCTTTATAACCCTCTGTTTGCAGTCGGTTTAACTGTTACAAAAATAGTTACATAACTTCTATTTTTTTCCATCACTACAGTCATCTGGCATTCCAAGACTTGTAGGAACAGTTGATGGTTATTTTTCTAATTTCTTAAACTACATTTTAATTAACAACCGAACTCAGTCATCCTAGACTGAAAAATAAAAAGAAACATAGCTTTTGTGGATTTGTAAAATAAAATAAAAGAAAAATTATTCTCAATAGAATTTGACAATTCAATAGACTCTCGCTTGTGAACCTGGTTGGAGTCCTTTCTGCCTCGTCACAGTTGGAGATTGTTCTGCTTGTTTCTATGATCATAAGGAATGATTCTTATTTATCTCTGGAATGATATTTTTTAGATGGGATTTTTGTCATCATAAAAGTTATCATTGAAATTATCTTTTTCTTAAATTCGGATTCAATGTAGAAGAGCTTTCATTTTTTATTCAAAGATGGAGACAATGTAATTGGAAGTGGGGCATCTACCCATGTTTATTGTACCAACCTACTCACAATGAATTTGTGGAGTAAAAAATTTCTTATAAAATAAAAAACTAAAAGTAACAAAATTAACCATGTCTATAAACAATGTAAACATGTTGACGATAAATTTTTAGTTAATCCCATTATAAGCTTTTTCAAAGTGCTTATTTAGGAACGAATTCTATTTTCCTAAGTTAAGAATATCATATTCAAAATAAGTGTCTCTATTTGACTCATAGGTTATTTATGAGATTTATAAGGGTAGGAATTGCCAACTCCACTAAAGGTTGACACAATGCCAGCTACGTCTTATTCTATTTTTGCCATTGGTTCATTAATTTAATGTTTTTGGTTCGTGTAAAAGATATCTTTCATTGAAAAAATATTCTTTCAGATGGGGAGTTGTTGCAACCAAGAGAAAATTATTTTTTTCTAAGGTAATGAAAGCATCGTATTTGTTTCTAAGTCAAATTTGACAATGACTTTCACAACATTATGGTATCTAAAATGATAAGAGAAATAGACCATCTCTGAGTGGAACACTCTTCATACACCCACTTTTATAATTTGAGGTGTTTGGGTGCATAATGGTGATATGATTATCTTACATAGAGGAAACAGTGTTTTAATGTCCTCAACTTTTATTTTGATTCTTGTTTTCTTAAGTATAGCCTAAGATACCAAATTATAACAATTACTTCATGCAGTAAGGATTTTCATGTTATAAAAGTTGATGTCTTTAATGGATGTTTTCGTTGCCCTATCCACTCATTTTATTCAGTGAGCATTCGAGGATTACACACCATTTATTCATATTACCCTTGTGCTGAATCATAATTCACCTTTTCATTTTATTTTCTTGTTTTTGTTATGGAATTAGAATGATGATGGGGTTAAGACTTTAGTGGAATATTCAATTGGCTTAGGGGTTTAGTTTACTCATCCTACCCATAATAGTTTTGTGCAGCTTGGCTGTATGAGCCCATTAAAAACCACCATAAATCCTTTCATCAATAATTATGGATGTCATATTGGGAAGCTCAATTGTTTTCTACAACTAAAATTCCATTCTCTTTTTCTCTCATCATTGTGTTTTCTTTTCAAAATGTTAGGATGTCTCTCAATCATAAGAGAGAAGGCTATGTCAAGCCTCATTGATGCCTACTAGCCCTCCATGCCAAAAGGCTAAACTAGCTTGTTCATTACTACAATTTGATATTGTTTGTGTAATCATATGTTTCATTCTAATTAGAGGATTCTCCATCATGTTCACATTATTGAGGATTATTTTTGTTATTTTTGTTACTATTGTTGCATACAATTTGGTATGAAATCCATGACACTTCTAGGGCTAATTTTTTTGTGTGGCTTCGAGAGTCTATAATGGAATGTGGCTTCGAGAGTCTATAATGGAATATATTTTAATGGAATTCAATCCATGAATTTCTCGAGTGGTAGTTGAGGGGACCTAGAGTGGCCATGAGAAACACATAATAGGAAGTTCAGGAGTGGCCATGAGAAACACATAATAGGAAGATCAAGAACGTGAAATCATACCACCACATAATGGCAAACCTAATTGTGGTATTCTCATTTCTCCTTCCCACAATTATTGGTTAGACTTCGAGTAATTTATTAGCAATGTAGTAATATTTTCTTTAAATAATGAAGTTGCAAGGAAAAATAATATATTGACACCCTCCCAAACCATTTCAAAATCCCCCATAAAAAATTGTTATACCCAATACTACTTTCACTTGTTTAGCCCTACTTGTCATGTGATTCCCTAACCTATACCAATAGGTTATTGGAATAGAAGAGTTCTTTTATATATATTTTAGATTTTTAATTATTGTTAGTGAGAATGAGATTATCACTGTGCTACAAATTTAGATATTTTTTTCTGTGGTTGTAAAAGTTGATGGACTTGGTACACATTGTTCTACATTATTTTAGGTTTATGTTTTGGATAATGTGTTAGTAATATTTTAATAGCTAGCCACTTCCATCTTTTTAAGTAGTGTTATCAACCTATTGGAATTAGAATCTATGTGGAACTTAAAAATATCAAAAAGTGTTCTACCAAGAATTTTTAAATAGTTTTTTCTTTAACTCTAAAATACTACATACAACACCAAGATCAAATCCCAATTTTTTTTATTGATGTTGCAAGGCTTTGTGAATTTCTTAATACCTTTTTGGATTGTTTTTTCTTGTCATATGTTTTAATACTTTGAGTATTGTTTGGCCATATTGTTTTTTCAATAATTTTGAGTTTTTTTTTCTTAATTTTGAAAAATATTGAAACTTGAGTAGTTTGATTATTTTTAAAATATGAAATAAATAAATAGCCATGGTTAGGGTATATTGATTTACGATTACCAATATACAAGAATAGAACCTATGATCTCTAACTACTTGGCAACTACTTGCAATACTCACAAGTATTTATTTCAAACACTCATTGTAAGCTTATCTATATCTAAGAATGAACAAAGATATGATTTTATGAGATTCTTTTATGGTGTCATGTTTCACTAATGAGGTTGCAGGAGTATTAAGCCATTTGGTAGTACTTAATTTCATGTGATAGAGTCCAACTAAATGGCATCTTTGAGAAAAGGATGAGGCGATGTTGGTCCTCAACAATTTTGTTGGAACAATTACACCATATATAGAAATTGAATTGAAACAAAGTACTTAGTATGTGATGTAACACTCTAAATCTCAATGTGTTTTTGTTTTAAACTACTAAACATTTTTCGTGAATTCCTATTTTTTTAGGATTGATATATAAAAGATTATAGAATTGTAGTTGATCTTATATTTACTCACTAGCTAATAAACAATTGCAAGCCCTTATAGTTTCAATCTTGAGTATTTTGATTATTTTTAACATATGAAATAAATAAATAGCCATGGTTAGGGTAGATTGATTTCTTATATCTAGGGATGGTATTTTAGTTGGAGGGGTATTTAATGTCAACTGATACCTAAGCTATCAACATTTTGTCATTGAATGTTTACAAGTAACATGAATTTGTTTTTCTTTTAATATGGCGCAGCTCAAATGACCATTAGTGATAGTGCATGTGAAAGTGAAAAACATCTTCTCGAAAGTTTGTGCTCTTTAACCTACTTATTCCAATTGGCACAATATTTTTTAACTCTTTGATTGAATTGTACTACTTAACCACTAAAAAGTCTCAATATATAAAAATCATCCTCATTTTGTTTATATTTCAATATCCATATATAATTAACTCAACAAAATCTTGTTCTTAACACTCATTCACATCCTTAATTTTTAAAATACTGCATAACTACCATCTAATTCACATAAATATAGACAAATATAATTTTCATATATATTATTAATTAATTATTCACATATCATTAAAAAAAACCGTATCTCATCTGCTCCTTAAACATTATAATCATCCAAAACATTCAGTTTATCAACTTCAAATATATTGTATCTTCCCACATCTCACAATTCAGAAAAAAGAACCAAGAGAAAATGATGCAGGAGCATCTGGTCGACAAGGTGAAGACCGAGAGAGGGCGGACAAAGTTTTTGAAGAAGATTGGGAAAGATGAACAGTTCGACAAATGGACAGCAAGCCTGTCAGAGTTCTTATGTTTTTTATTTAATTTCTTCCATGGTCAACTACAGCATTAGATTATGTTAGCTTAATTTCTATTTATTTTATTTGAAGTGTAGTAACACGTCTTAATTAGAGTTGTTAAAATTAGATTAATATCAATAAGCAATGTAAACCGCAAACCCTTATGGAACAAAGGAGACAAAGTAAACAAACGAATAGTCAAGTAAAGTGAATCTATAGTAACTGCCAGGCAAACTGTAATGGAATAACTACGAGTAGTTATCTAACTGCATGAAACTATTGTATAAAAGGGCAGACAAAATAACCCAGAAGGGTTCAGAAGCAAAGCATTTGAAAGAGAATAAGAGAAATACATTCAATTTCCTTCATCTAAATTCAGTGCACAAATAAACATGCGATTGCAATATTTACGTCCTCTGTAATAGAATTCACATATATATTACTGTACATTCAATTCATTGCAGGAAAATACAGTAACAGAGTTTCACGACCCCCAAAAAGTCTAATGACCAGCCGAGACCGAGAGTGAGCACAAGGCGAGAAGAAACAAACAATATCGAAGGATACAACAGTTCACAGTCGAAACCGGGTAAGCACCAGAATCAAACTTCAATACATTACATATCACTGTATATTACATTGCAAGTCAATAGTATTCAAAATTACATGAACGAACTATGCGACGAGGGTTCGTTGAACCGAGCCACCAAATAAAAGAATTCATAGAAATCCTCCAAACTACAGCTACGGATTGGAGCCAACACAAACACTAGACTCGACAGCTATCTAATATATAGAAAACAGGTGTAAATAAATACAGCGAAGACGAAGAGTCACGGAAGAAACTGAGATAAGAACAGAGCTACCCGGGAGGTATCAATCGAAACCCTGGCGAAGTCACGGAACCGGTCACCTGCAACCACAACAGAAGATTGAGGTTAGGGTTTGTAGGTAATCAAAACCCTCGCACCAGAAAAACAACATCACGAAGTTGTAAAGAAACTAACAGAAAACGAAACCCCGTGTATGGCTGAGGAGAATAGCCATACCTGAAGTGAACCGAATCCATAAGCTCGCATAAACGAAGTGTTAACCCTGACCACAGAGGGGCTGCGGAATGTTAGCTCCAGCTCGAACAGATAATAATGTAATATAGCAAGAAACAAAATATTACCTGAGTTACAGAGTCGAGCGCCGGAGGAGGACCAGGTTGAAGACCATCGGACTGCGCATTTGTCAACTGAGCAAACCAGATAACCTTCACTACCAGCATTCACCACACCTTCACTAAGACGACCAGAATATACAGTATTTACAAGAGAAAAAAACTAGCAAAGCTTACACAGTCATGAAAACGGGCTAAATGCGTAGAGGAGGAACCGCAACTTACCAACAGTGCATGGAACGAACCCACAGGCCCCACAGTAATGATTTGACTGAGTTAAACGACATCGTTTTACCATAAAACCAGCGGAGTTTAACAGGGTATCCCCACAGTCAGAAAAACGAGAGGCGGAGCCGAATACCAGAACAAGACCACCGAACAACAACAATGCAAAATGACTGAATAGGCGCGAACTGGCAGTGAAAAGCGAGGTAGGGGAATTAGGGTTTGGTAACTTCGAGGAGGACAGGTGTCGTGGGCAGAGATAAGGCAAAGTACCGTGGGTTGATTAATAATCACCTACCTAAATAAATTGCAATCACACCATATCCGAATCAAAATATCAGTGAGGGTCCACGTAGGTTGGGCTAGCGTGGGACCACGTGGGCTGGCCACATCAATTGGTACCAGAGCAGTTTTTTATATATAAATAGAGGAAGATGGCAGAAGGGCAAGCGCCAAGATGAGGACGTGGAAGAGGTGCACGTGGAGGAGCAGATGAAGGATTGAGGGAACGGATTAGAGTTCTTACAGCTTGCTTGGAAGCAGTGGAAGCGGGTAGACGAAGAGACCGAGAACTGGGAGATGACAGTGAGGAAGAAGCGGTAGCTGCTACAGACGGGTATGATGAAGAAGATCTAGAATTGAGACTGCTGTGTTCAATTTTATTGGCCAGCAGCAAACCCAAAATAGAGATTTCAAATTACGATGGCAGTTTGTCTGTTGATATCCTATTGGATTGGATAAGCGAACTAGATAAATATTTCGAAAATGAGGAAGTTAAGGAGGATAAGAGAGTCAAGTTTGCTGCGACTAAGTTGAAGGGACATGCCCTCTTGTGGTGGGACAATGTCCAAGCAGACAGAAAAAGACTGAACAAATTACCCATACGAAAATGGTCAAGAATGGTAGCAAAATTGAAAGGCAGATTTCTGCTGAAAGATTACCAGGTTGAACTATGTCGGCGAGTACAGAATTTGAGACAGAAGGGTATGACTGTCAAAGAGTATACGGAAGAGTTCTACCGGGTAAATCTACGTGCTGGTTATACTGATGAAACTCCTGAAAAAACAGCGAGGTATGTCAATGGCTTGAGGATGGAAATTCTGGATGAAATTAGCATTCTTTCTCCCTGAATTATTGAAGAAACCTTTCAGAGTGCTGTGAAGGCTGAGGAGAAAATTAATCGGAAGCAGAATAACAGGAGAGGGAGAGGGAATGGTAGAGGATGAGGATAGTCCTACGGTAGAGGAAAGAGTGTTGTGAACATCGAAGAAGGCAGCAGCTCAAAAAATTCAGGGAGAGCAGACAAAGGAGACAGCACCAGAGGAGGTCGGTCATATCAGTGAGGACGAGGGAATGGCTGCGGAAGAGGGACTAGTTTCCAGTGCTACAGGTGTCAAAAATGGGGGCATCGATCCTTTGAATGTCCAGAAGTTGAGCAGACAGGTCAGAGGGGAACATTTATGATTCAGCCTGAAGAAGCTGAAGCACAATCAGGGGAAGTGGAAGACATGGCAGAAATGGGAGAATCGTTGATTTTGAATAAAGTGTTGTTAAAGCCAACCAAGGAAGTGGCTGAACCAACACAGCGGAAGTCACTGTTCCGGACAGTCTGTAAGTTGCATGGAAAATGCTGCAAGGTGATAATAGACAGCGGGAGTACGGATAACTTGGTTGCCACTGAGATGGTGGAAAAATTGGGGTTGAAGCGGCTGAAGCACCCCACACCTTACAAGGTGTTGTGGCTGCAGAAAGGCCACCAGCTGTTGGTTGATGAACAATGTGAGGTAGAGTTTCGCATTGGCAAGTAGCACGATACAGTGGTCTGCGATATTATGCCAATGGACGTGTGCCACATACTGCTCGTAAGACCATGGCAGTATGACAGGAAGGTGACACACGATGGGAAAACTAATTGTTATAAGTTTATGAAGGATGGGGTCAAACACACACTTGTACCCATCAAAGAGGAAGATTCAGCAGAATCAAGCAGAACAAAGGCGTTGTTAATGGGAGGAAAACAGTTCATAAGGCAGGTTGAGGAAAATGAAATTAATTTTGCAGTTGTGAGGAGGATGAAGCCAGTATTACTCAACTTAGAGAAATCAGAATTGCCCAAAGAAATACAAGAGTTGTTAGAAGAATTTCAAGACATTGCGGCTGATGAGTTACCTGATAAGTTGCCTCCTAAAAGGAGCATCAGCCACCACATTGATTTTATACCACGAGCAAGCTTGCCGAACAAGGCAGCGTAGAGAATGAGTCCAAAGGACAATGAAGAAGTACGCAAACAAGTGTAGGAGTTGTTAGATAAGGGACTGATCAGAGAGAGTTTAAGCCCCTGTGCAGTACCTACAGTCGTTGCGCCCAAGAAGGGTGGAGAATGGCGAATGTGCATAGATTCGCGGGCTATAAACAAGATCACCATTCGATACATGTTTCCCTTGCCTAGGATGGATGACATGATGGGCTGTCTTAGTG
Organism: Pinus taeda; assembly: GCA_000404065.3. Lineage (NCBI taxonomy): Eukaryota > Viridiplantae > Streptophyta > Pinopsida > Pinales > Pinaceae > Pinus > Pinus taeda. The sequence continues at coordinate 2,210 of APFE030793965.1, read as the reverse complement.
GGGCAGCATATTTTACAAAAATATATCTGAAAAGTGGGTATCATCATATTAGAATTAGAGAAGGAGACGAATGGAAGACAGCCTTCAAGACCAACGAAGGACTGTACGAATGGCTGGTTATGCCATTTGGGTTGAGTAATGCTCCAAGTACTTTTATGAGACTAATGAACGAAATTTTAAAGGAATTTATTGGAAAATTCGTGATAGTCTATCTGGACGATATTTTAATTTTTAGCAGGACAAAAAGAGAACACCTTCAACATATTCGAAGAGTATTCGAGAAGCTACAGCAGAACAAACTGCTGATAAATTTGAAGAAATGCACTTTCTTAGAGAAGGAGTTAATTTATCTGGGATTTGTAGTGGCAGAGAATGAGTTAAAAATGGACCTAGAGAAGATTACAGCGATCATAAGTTGGCCGTCACCGAAGAATTTATTCGAGGTACGTAGTTTTCACGGTTTATCAAGTTTTTATAGAAAGTTCATTAATAATTTTAGTGAAATCTGCGCGCCAATCCTAGAGACCATCAAAAAGGCCAGCCAACCTTTTTGCTGGACTAAGGCGGCAGAAGACAGTTTCCAACTTCTGAAGCGGAAAATAATGGAGAGGCTAATCTTGAGGCTACCTGATTTTAGCAAACCTTTTCAGGTTCGGTGTGATGCCAGCGGGACAGCTATTGGTGCTGTACTCAGTCAAGAGGACAGACCAGTGGCGTTCTTTAGTGAGAAACTAAATGAAAGTCGGCAAAAGTATTCGTCATAAGACAAAGAATTCTATGCAGTGGTTCAAGCCTTGAAGCATTGGAGGCACTACTTACTAGGTAATGAGTTCATTTTGTTCTCTGATAATTCTGCGTTACAGTACATAACACAGCAGCACAAACTGAACCATAAGCATGCCAAGTGGGTGCAGTACCTACAAAGTTTTACTTTTGTGTTGAAGCACATAAGTCGACAAGCCAACAAAGTGGCCGATGCTTTAAGCAGAAGAGCCTTGCTCTTACAGGAAAGTGGCATACAGGTGATGGGATTTGGGTATTTGAAGGATTTGTACCATATGGACGCGGATTTCAAGGAAGCCTTTGAGGCATGCCAAAATTGTGTCTTAAGGAATACAAGCCCATGGCTAGATTTTAATTTACAGGAAGGGATTATTATTTTGAGGTGGACAGCTATGTATTCCGGATTGTTCGATGAGGGGAAATTTAGTAAAAGAGAAACACAATGGCGGTTTAGCAGGACATTTCGGCGTTGATAAAACGTTGGAACAGCTAGGAAATTTTTATTACTGGCCGAAAATGAGTCGGGACGTACAGAGGTATGTAACCAGGTGTAAAATCTGCCAACTCGCGAAAGGACACAGCCAGAATACTGGATTATACACACCCCTACCAGTTCCAAGCAGGCCGTGGGATCAGTCATCATTGACTTTGTCCTAGGATTGCCTAGAACGCAGTGGGGATATGATTCAGTGATGGTGGTGGTAGATAGGTTTTCAAAGATGGCTCATTTCATTCCTTGCCGGAAGACTAGCGACGCCACAAACGTGGCACATCTCTTCTTCACAGAAGTAGTTCGATTACATGGCTTACCTAAAACTATAGTTTCAGACAGGGATGTGAAATTTACAGGACACACTGTGAAATTTTGGCGCACACTGTGGAAAAAGCTGGGCACACAGTTAAATTTCAGTTCTGCGTATCACCCGCAGACTGATGGACAGACATAGGTAGTGAACAGGAGTTTGGGAAACTTGTTACAAAGCTTGACAGGAGAAAACTCGCGATTGTGGGATCGAGCTCTTGCCCAGGCAGAATTCGCTTATAACGATTCACCTAATCGGAGCACCGGTCTTAGCCCATTCCAAATCTTGTATGGTATGCATCCGCGAGGAGTACGTGAATTACGAGATTTGGGACAGCTAGAAAGGAGAAGTGCAGATGGGGAAGATTTTGCAGAAGCAATGAGAGAACTGCATGAAAGAGTTAAATTGAGATTAGAGGACAGCACGCAGAAATATAAGCAGCATGCAGACATAAAGCGGCGTGAGGTACATTTCGAGATTGGAGACGAAGTCCTTGTGCATTTGCGCTGGGAACGATTTCCTAAGGGTACGTATAACAAACTGAAATTCAAGAAAATCGGCCCATGCAAAATTCTGCGCAAATTTTCAGCGAATGCATATGAAATTCAGCTGCCACCTGATATA
>APFE030793960.1:0-21090 GCA_000404065.3 Pinus taeda | reverse complement strand
GTAGGGAAAGGGTGACATAGGGAATTTAGATAATAGAAGTTAGGGGTTAATATGGAGGGAAAAGGTGAATGAGGAGTGTTGTCACTAAGTTTATTTGAAAACAACTTAGCTTAGGGAGTAGATCAAAATGAAAAGAATTTTACACAAGAAATGTGGCTCTTGAAGGAAACAAGAACCAACATAAAACCTTGAATTCTTTCATAAACGCAACTGGTGTAGGGGTGTTAGTAATGACTGTAAAAAAAGGAAAAAAGGAAGTAAGACATGCTCCATTGTGTTGTTTTCTTTATATTGACCAACAAGATTCAGTTTGAAAAGAATACCACTTCTGCAACCCCATCTACCTACCCATCTACTTGCCTAGCATTTTTTGTTTCTTCTTGGAGGGTGCACTTGGGCTTGCAAACCCTTATGTGCCTTTTCTTTTCCATTGGCTTTTTCTTTTGATAGCCTATCTAACACTACCCTTATTGCTTCCAAGGCCCCAGATTAAGCAGTTGGGAACCTTAGCTTCTCTGCCTAACTATTGGTCTGCCAAGATTAAACAGTTTGGATAGACTTCTTTCTCTATTCTACAATAGAAAATTGAAACATGGCATGATCCAGATTAGACTGTTGGACCATCCATCAAAATTTAGTAAACATGAAGGCATGTACACACCTTGCCTTGTCTTGGAAATATTTGATCTTTGTATCAGCAAAGCAGAGCATATTTGGCATTTGAATTTGCCAATCATGAAATATGAAACCTATTGGTATAGGTATCCAACATCATGTACAGGGTATGATAGAATAAATGTACCCATTTAGGCTAGGGCTCTTCCCCATAGACCTTGGTCCATTTCATGAGGTGTTTGCATGGATCATCTCATCCGTCATATCTGTCTACTAGTCATATTTGTCGTTTTCGAAAATGTAGGTGCATCATCCTTTTGCATGCATGCCAATCCTCAAAATTTCCTTGATGGGAACCCCACCATCGTGTGGGTGTTGCACATAGTGCCCACTTTAGCGCATCGAACTACTGTCGTTCTGGTACTGCACTTTTGAATTTGCTCAGAGATTCATCCACCACTAACAATCCATCATATGTCAGTAGCCCCCTTGCCTCTATTTTTACGCAATGCAATGACCTAATCATCATGTTGTAGTTTAGTGTTATTACTTTTTGTAGCCAGTTCTTCCATCACTCTATCTCTTTGTCTGAATCCGAAGTGTAGGAGCTTTCATGCTCCCACAAAATACTTCCATCTACAGTCGGATTCACCCAATCCTCTCCTTATGCAATTATCTTATAGATACATTCGAGATTTTCATCGCTATCGTCGTCATGCACTAGTTCAGTGTATCACGCTCCTTTGGCTGGATCTAGCAGTACTACTACGTGTAGTGGTATTTTCTCAAAGATCATTTTGCGCTTCTTTAGATTTGTGACCCCGTTCATATCAGTAGCACAGTCTATTCCTAGTAGCACAGGATAGGGATTGTTGTCATCGACAATCTCTATCACTTCAAGATCCTCCTACGTGCATATGCCTTTAATATCGATTGTCACCCCTTGCAATATTCCCATGGAAAGATTATTCTATTGGTCTGCCATTCATAACTGAATAGGGGACCATTGTAATGTGGGTTTTCCAATGCGTTCCCATGTTTTCTTTGGTAGTAGATTCGTGTCTGAACCTATATCCAAGATTACCTGATCCATTTTTTACATGCCTATTTGCACAGTTAGCCTCATCTCCCTTCTAGTGTGCAATGCATGCTTTCCAGGTGTTTGTACCACGCATGGTTCTCCTAACCCTGCACACCTAGTGATAATTTCCTGTAGCCCTTTAACTGCCTTTTTGTCATGCAATATTTTCATGCATGTCTTGAGAAAGGTAGTGAGCATTGAAGGATCCATCCCTAGTTCTAGTTGATCCTTACTACCTGAAGTGAAGGCCTTCATGAAGCTCTCTTTAGCTTCCATGAATGTCTCCTTCAGGAATTCTAAGTCAATCTCAAGTTCCTTTGTAGGAACCTTTTAAACCCATCTGATTTCTTCTGGCTGCTTCCCTTTATCATCTCCCATGGTCATACCACTCCTCAGCATCATGTTTACATTTAGGTCTTCCTTGCTGTTGTGTGTGGAGCATGATTGTTCAGAGGTCTTTGTTTCAGCCAGATGTATACCCCAGGAAGTTTTGTATACCCTAGGAAGTTTTGTACACCCCTTGTAAAAGTATAGTAATTTCTAGTCAATCTGAGCTGTTCATTAGGCGGATGATCTGACGGTAGAAATTATGTTTAGTTTAGGGTTTTTTGCCCTAGAAGGCAACCCCCTCTCTTTGTATGAGGGCATTGTATTTGAGGCGGAAATAGATGTGTATTCTGTGTGAGCGGGAAACAAAGAGGTGAGACTGTGAGAGAAAACAGAGGATATTACAGCGGCTTTGCTGTAGGTTGTGTCTCTTCATTTTGCTGGATAATAGAAAGGAAGGACTGGCTGTTCGAGGTGGACGTAGCCCAAACTGGGTGAACCACGTATATCTGTGTCTCTCTTATTTTGTGCGTTTTCTGTGTTTATATTTCTACAATATTTTATGTGTTTCATTGCTCCGTAATATATATAATTTTCTAACACTTTTGACTTTCGTCTGGTATGGATTTAGAGGGTTCATTTTCAATGACGGGCCAACCGGATTTTCAACCGGTGGAGGACTTGGCAAGAGTTTTTTATATCTAGGAGGATGCCGTAGTGGTGAAACAGGACGGTCATCCAAAAATCTTTTAGCCTCGTCAAGGAAGGGACAATAGTGGATGGCGTGATTGCCTTCACACAACTTACAAGGAAATCTGGGATTCCTTATCTGTCCATGCGCTTCACTTTCACTGGTTGATGGTGTGCATTCAGCATGATTTTTAGAGGTTGATGCCACTGGATTATGCAAACGAGGAGACCAGTTCCTTAAGATCTGAGGGATGCAGGGACAATCTCGGTGATAGTGGTTTCCATTGCAAATGACACAAGGAGATTTAGGTTTCGATGGTGCAGTGTGAGGATTTTCACTAGATGACGCTTGGTTGCCCCCTTTCGATTTTGGTTCCTTTTTCTTCTTTTCCTTTTTCTCTTGCTACTTCTTCTTCTTCTTCTCAGTCACTTGATTTTTAGCTTTATTGGTTTTATCAAGCGAAGAGGAAGGAGGAGAGGGAGAATCAGACGAAGTAGAAGGTTGGGAGGCAACTCTAGTGTCATCTAGTTGCTGACTTGATTGTTCAGGAATTTCGGGATTTTGAATGACAGATGTAGAGAAGAGCTAGACAGGCAAACCAATTGTCAACCCTGGAAGTGACAAAGTGGCCATATGGGGTGCACCAACATCTCCCCAAGAGGATAAGGGACTAGGATTTCCTCCAAGGGGAAATCCTTCATTGGTAGACTCCATTTTCTCAACCTAAAGACCAACGAGGGAATTTTGTGATGTTATTCCGATTAAAATAAATTTTTAGACGCTTTGAAACAACTTGTTTTTTTAATTTTAAAGAATCGAGGAAAAACAAAAGATGACTCTAGTCACCTTCAATTTTTATTGAGCCTGAAGTGACAAGTGGTCAGAGGACCTTTTCCTTTAAGGATTCTGAAAAGGAGCAAATTGGACTTCTCTGGAGATATAGGTAGAGAGGATTACCAAATCAATTGAAAAACTGCAGAATACTTTTTATGGTACAGCAGTCAATCTTCCCGAATGTTGTGTTCAGTGCATTGCGATCGATAGGGCGGTAGACATGGCTTCCTAAGGATAAAGGATGTAGCCTATTGTGGTCTCCAAAAATATACTCGATGGTACGTGGGAGCACAAGTCCGTACTGGAACTTGTTGTCTCAGAGTGGAGGAATCACCCAACCAACAATGAAAACAATAGTTACCAGGTTTTACGACGCTAGAATACGTCTCTAGCCTAGACCTCTAGATGTTGTGCGTTAGGTTCCAAAGCGTTGTTAGATTCATTAAATTTATTTTAAGTTGATCTTGCTTAAAAGTTTGCCTTTCAGGTTCACCGCGTGATGTGTATACAATTCCTAAAATGCAGTCTAAGATGATAAACAAACATTTAATCTTCTTTTGGCAACGAAAGTCCTAGCTACTAAGGAAAGAAAGTTAAGAATATTTCTGCAAAGAGCACAGAGCACATGCTAAATGCACTGTCCTAAATCAAACCAAGCAGTCAAAATACAAATGCACATGCATGTGTTTGTTTTCAACCTTCTTAATGTATGAATGATGATAAGAAAGCTATGTGCAAATCTGAATTATTTTCAAAGCGACAACACTCAAACAATTTCTTTTCAAAATGAAGTGAAGGTAAGAGAGACACTTTGCGATTTCGAAATGAAAATTGCTTTTCGACGCTTTAAAAACTACTAATTCAAATCATATGCAATAGTAACTATATAATCAACTATCAAGAACAATGGGATTGTCTTCTAAGACTGAAAATGACAGTTATGACACTTTCAGATCCATAAACGATAGTTTGACTATGCTACTTTTTTACAAAAGAGAACTGAAAATGGCGCACAATACATAAAAACACTTACAGTTCATTGCAGTAAGTGTTAACACCCAGGTTGTTCCCTATGACTCCCAAGGGAATACGGCTGGGGTAACCACTAACCAAGCTTTGGAGTATAGGTCCTAGCCTACCTATAATCAGAGAGGGCTCTCTCTTTAAGTTTTAGCTCTGTTTTGTGAAGATTTTAGGCTAGTTATAAGTTTTAGTTTTTTGTTTGAGACTTTGGTTGGTGAATTGTTGTTGTGAGAAGGGCATGAAGTGTGTGAAAGATGCTAGTCCATTGGGCATATGGAGTAAGAAATCTGAGATAGTCTTGGTGCCTGTGATGGAGAAAGTTTTGCTACAAGGCTAGATGGCTATTCTTAATATAAATTCTGATTAGTGAGTAAAACAGTGGGAAATGGAATTACGGACAGTGTGATAACAATTTGAACAACAATTTCTACTTAGTAGCATACATGAATTACTAAGTAGTAATTGTGAAATATTCAGGGTTTATTGGAGCACTTAAGAATTCCAATTAAACAGCTGAAGTCATAGAAAACATTTATAGTAAAGACAGATTGAGATCAGGGTGTCTCCATGGACAAATCCTACGCTATTCTTTTTCTTTCTTCCTAGATTTAGAACAACATATGAGAGATGTGAGTTAAACAAATAATAAAACATTAATAGAGATAGAGAAAACCTATTATATTAAGCCATAGCACTAGAATCTTGTAGCATTCAATGGTTCCAAGATAGCATGCATCAGTAAGACCCAATTCCTGTAAACTCCAAGCTTTGTTTATATCATTCTTTCAGAAATTACAGCCGAGTTCTTCTTCTTAACAAGAAACAACAACAACCACCCCCCTCTGCAAGCTTATGCGAGGGGGAATATATACAATCGGTTTTACAAAATATCTGAACCGCTGAGTCACTTGATAATTTAAATACGCTCACCAACTTTACAAAATAGCAGATAAGGAAGTTATTGCTACCCTAAATATAAAATAAATAGTCTTTAATTCTGTCAGAAATCTTCTTGACCTTTGGAGGCCACGGAGTTGGTTGAGCGTTCTGCATTAATGCTGAATGATGTGTCTTTATGCTTTGTCATGCTGTAGCTTTCTCGGCCCTGTTACCTGTAGATGCCAGTGTTGCTTTTAGTGGCCGAATCTTCCTGCTGAGTTGGCTCATTCCACTCTTCTACAGTCATAGTGTATGCATCACATTTTCTGAACACGATGACTCATGTTTTTTGATGAAAAAACTTTGATGAAAGCTTCTTGTTGACAGCAACAACTGTATCATGCTGGTCCACCACTCCTGTGTAGGCAATTGATGTCTCAAAATTGCATCTAAGGTTTCATCTGCCTCTGTGTATTTGTAGAAGTTTGGAGGCACTTCAAACAAATGTCTGATCTCATTCATAATAAAAAATATGTTCTCTACTCTGTCATAGAGACTTTGCCCAGATGCTGGCTCTGTTACCTCTGAAGTACTTGATCCTTGAGTGATCTGATTGGTGGAAAATGTGTTCACCCTTTTTGCATAATTTTCATGTGATAGTAGTCTCACTACACTATTCAGCAAGCCAAAAAGACCTCTGCCCTGTAATATTGCAAACTTATCCATGAATCTGTTGACTTCTATTTGCATGTCCTAGCTTCTTCTATCCAATGTTTGTACCAGGATTTTTAATGTGAGGACCCTCTTTATCAACTGGATGGTTTCAGTTCTGTTGGAGATTCCTATTGCTGCTAGCTGAGGACCTGTGTGGTTATTAAGCGCATTGATCATTCTGTTGGCTATCTCAGGCATACTGCCTAGAGATGCCCTTGTTCTATGGACTTGCTTCTGTGCTTTCCCTATGAGCTCCATTTTCTCATGGATAGTCTCGATATACTACCACTGGTCTGTTATTGATTGGCCAATGTGGGTCCACAAAATTGTCTTGACCTCAGCCACCACTTTGTTAAGGGTGAGCTCTTTCTCCAGCTCCTTTATCTTCTCTTTGAGAGCTTTTATTTCTCTCCCTTTTTCAGCTACATTCTGCTTGGATTTGTTATATTTTTCACTTAGCTTAGCTAAATTCTCCTTGGCTCCATTTAACTCTTTCATTTGGGCTTCTAGGATCTTGATCTCACTCATCAACTTCTGCATGTCAAGGCTCGAAGCCTGCTCTGAGGTTGGTGCTGGTGCTGATGTTGATGGAGCTGTCTGCCCTATGGGAGGAGCAGTAGTCTGTGGGGGCTCCTCAAGGTTGATGATCTATGGAGTGGGCTGAGAAGTTTGACCTCCTTCTTTCTGCTGTAGGGCTGCCTGCAGTGAAGCCTCTATCTCCTCCAGCTTCCCTTCTGTTTGCACTAGCTGCTTGTGCAGTGCTACCAACAATGTTGCTACATCCTGGTCTTGTCTTTGCTGGGCAACCTCTTCTGTTTGAGGGTGAATGGTTGCTGGGATTTTCATCTTCTTTCTTAGAGCTGCAAGGTCTGAATCTCTTATTTTCAGCAACGTTTGTATAGCTTTTGGATCCTTTGGGTCATGCCCAAGCTCTATAATTATATCCTCCAAAGACCTGATCCTGTTATCTTTGGCCTGAGAGGATGCCTTCTCCAACTCAAGTTGGGCAGCTGTATTGTTCAGGCTGTTTTCCAACCTATTTGCCAATAATGTTTTGTCTACCAGTGTTGAATAGACCATCTCACCCGTTTTCTTGTGAAGTTCTATTTGGTCCATAGGGTGGATGTCCTTGGCAAGAACCTCAAGGTTGGTTCTTATGTAGTCTGCAGCTGACTGTGGCTGCAACATGGTTGGCATGAAATGAATCATGGTCATTTTCCCTTCTGTTATGTCATAGGCTGACATAAGCCTCTGCTGATTGGTAGGGGCCATCTTAAGCAACTGGTTGTAGATCTGGAGCCTAAGTGGCTCATTTCTCCTTTTAATGTCAATGAATTGTTGCTTGATGCCTGTCTCAGCTCTCCTTTGCTGACTTGAGGAGATGACCTCTCCTCCAAGGGTTCTTTCTTGTTCCTGTTGAAAGGAACTGGCAGATGCCTCCATGCTCGGTGGGCCCATGCCCAATGATTGCCCAATAGGCATTTCTTCCTCGGAGAGGGGATTCAATCTCTGCCTTTTTTCCCCTTGATTTGTGGATGTGGTGAGGGGAGTCTCCTGCTCTCTATCCCTCTTCTTTCCTTTTTCTTCTTGTTGTGGAGTTTGCAGCACTAAGGCCTCCACTATTTTTTCTTGCCTAGGAGGCACATTCTCTTGAGCCTGTTGATCAGTGGATATTGGGGCTTCAGCTGTTTGTTCTTGCTGTATTGGCTTCACCTCTTTTTGCCCTTTTTCTTGTTGTTCTACCTACTTTTTTGCTTGCTGTTCTGCTTGCTGTTTTGCTATAGGAGGTGGCTGTTCCTGCTCCATCTGCTTCCCTTTATCCTTGCTTGTTTCCTGTTGAACAGTTCCGGCTGCTTGCTGCTGGGCTGTAGAAGATGAGGCAGCTACTCCAAGTTGCTTTTGGTAGGAAGAGGAAACCTGCCCACAACTTTCCAAGTCAGCCTCTTTCTCAATATTCTTTGCTTATCTTTGTAGCATTTTCTCTCTACCCACTGGCTCTTCTAGAGTGCCCTCTTTCCAGCTTAATGAACTAGCATATTTCTCAATATGAGGCAGTCTCACGTGAGCATAGCCACCCAATTTGTATTTTACCCTCCTGAGGGAAATGAAATGACTAGGGTCATAAGGTACCCATTTGAAACTGGTTTGCAATTTGAGGGTCTCTACGATCAAATCTGCTTCCTTCCATCCTTCCTCCCTTTTGTTGTATAGAAATGGGCCTAGCTGGCTCCTTAATTTTAGTTGCACCTTCTTGTTTTTACTTTGGAAATGGACAAAGTCTGCATTTCCAAACTGCCTAAAATACTCTAGGGCAAAAAGTCTCATAGGGACATATCTTGGCAACCTGTAAGGGTTCAACTCAGCCATATATTCTGATTACTGTATGGTGTTGGTAAAAGTACCAATCACCAATGCTGTAGACCTTTGAGAGGTGAAGAATCCTTTGCATCTCATCTGTCAATCTGGGAGGAGGGACACCCAATAACAAGGTCATAGCTGGATGGATAAAAAGGTCTATGAATTCACAGTAGGTGTAAGGTGAATAGGATACATGATGAAAGATTGAAGACCAAAACACTATAGACCTTGGGTTTCCTTGGGCATTTAGCTTCTTGAGAGGAACAGGGAAAGCATCAGGCTGATAAAACAAAAACAAGTGATAGATATACCTAGTATATTTAAACACCTTTTCCCTTTCTAGATTCATCAATTGTTCATGAATCTTATTGGCAATGTATGTAGCAAAATCATAGTGCACAGTAGGAGGCATTCCAGGGGAGAATATGGACAGCATGGCCATAATGGTTTCATCAACATCCTCATATGTCCCATAACCCAGGATGTAACTGATCAAATCCACAAGCATTTTTCCCAGTTCATTGAGATATTGATATGCTATAGGAAGGGTGGTGCTCATAGCTTCAAATTTTGGCTGAATAAATAACTGATTAATCTTGATGATCTGAGCACTGGATAGCTTGCCCCCTTTCTTTATCAAGTCATTGATGGAGAGAGGAGTTAGGGGCTTTTCAGTGTGAAAGTGTAGCATCTCATTAATGGCCTCAGGGGTGATATGGAACAATACTGAGCCTGAGGGGCTGAGAATGGCTCTTTGACATGGATCATAGCTGGAACGGCATTGATTTATCAAGTCTGGGAGGACATTGACTTGAGGGAGATTGTAAATGGGTAGGTTAGAGTCCCAAATCCCTAAGATATCAGCTCCACTGAGATATTGGGCTTTTAACTCATTCAACAGGTGAATATTAAACTTGGAAGTCATGGCAGTTGAGTCTAGCATCTGGTAATCTCTATCACCCAGGGCCTTCCACTCTAGCTCTCTGTGTGGGGCATTCAGAGGTTGAATATTCAGGGCTACTAGTGTTTCCATGGTTAAGTAGTACTTATGACTTGTACTGGAACTGATTTCAGTGGGAAGAACAACACAGAGGGGTATTTTTGCAAAAGTAGGGAAAATTGTAAGGGAAAATGAGGTAAACTGTGGTGATAATAGTGTAAAATGCTCAAAAGAGAGTTAATTGAGCAACTGCAGGAACTAGCAACACTGTTTTCCCGGTGAATTAGTGCACCTTAGGTTTTAAGTCCACGAATGCGCGGACAGACTGTGAATTTAGGAAAATGTGACTAAATGTGGGCTCAACAGGTGAATTTCGACCTTACAACTGAAAACGAATGCTGGTCACCGGGGATTTGCTGGTAAAATAGAAGGTTCCTCAATCTTTTAATTTAGTTTTGGAGAATTATGGACATAACTAAGCGCGGAGGGGATGCTTTGGATAAATACCTGGTGAATTGCCGGCAGTGGTCACAAATGTAGGTGGGTTGAAGGCGCCAACGGTCTTCGGGTTGATTTCTGTAGGTTGGCGACAGATGGTCGTAATTTGCATGCAGAGGTGAGCAACAGTCTTTTTGGCAAAAGTGAGAAAAAAACAAAATTTGGCTAAAATATGGAATTTTTGGGTTATTGGCGCATTTTTTGGATGATGTCATCATGACGTCATCAGGTGGGGTCAGGGTCGGGTGATGTCAGCATGACGTCATCGAGTGACGTGGCAGCCTGTGAGTGGTTCACGGGGATTGCATAGGTGGCGGACACGTCAGAGCGCTAGCGGGCGGGGGTGCTGACAGGTCGCCGAGTCGAAGTGACGTGGGCGTGACGTAGCAATGATGTGGGCAGGCGGTAAAACACAGCGGTAAGTGGATTTTCTCGGACCGCTCTGGATACGGTCACGGTTTTGTCAGAGGGCAGCCCGAGAAGATATGGGGGTGACGCGTGGCAGAGGCCTGACGTCACCCTCTGACAGTTTCTCTGGCGGTAAAGTTCGGTGATCGGGGCCCATCCGATATGCATGTGGGCCGTCGGATGGGAAAGCCCAGATCCGACGGTCGACGGGTTGATGAGGTGCAAGGACCATACAGACTGCGGGGATGAATAAAATATGATTATCTTCTTAAATGCGTGCCCGACGGAACATTATAAAAAGTGGGTTTTTGTGGTTTTCTGCAAGGTTTATTTACAAAGCGGGTTTTGGTTATTAATCCGAGCAAATCCCAGATTAATCCCAAGATTAATTTTTTGGCGCTCTTTGGGTCGCACACAATGTTTTAGCGTTTGAAAACATTCAAAACCATAGATAGAGCTATAATGCTCGGGGAAGGGGATATATAGATAGTTTGGGGTTTTTGCCAAATTTTACATAGTAATAGGGGGAATAGGGGGTATAAGGAGTTAAATAGTGATAGATTTAGTAGTTAATATGAGTGAAAAGAGGTGGATGAGGGGGGTAAAATACTAAGCTGTTATATTAAATCAACTTAGTTTTTAGGAAGTAGATCAAAATGAAAAGAATTTTTACACAAGAAATGTGGCCCTTAAAGAGACAAGAACCAACAAAAGACTTTGACTTCTTTTATGAACATGGGTGGCATAGGGATGTTAGCCATGGATGTGATGGGGGGTAACTTGGAAGTTAGACATGCTTCATTAAGTTGCTGTAATACTGCTGAAATAGGAAATCTGCACTGGCACCATGTTTTAACTTTGCTTAGGCCAGTGAAATGCCATAAACCATGCTTTCTGCAACCCCATCTACCTACCCACTCTATTGCCTAGCATTTTTTGTTACTCCAAGGAGGGTACACTTAGACTTGAAAACCCTTCTGTGCCTTTTCTTTTCCTTTGGCTTTTTCTTTTGATTTTCTATCTAAAACTACCCTTATTGCTTCCAAGGCCCCAGATTAAGCAGTTGGGAACCTTCATTCTCTACCTATCTACTTTACCTGCCAAGATTGAGCTGTTTGGATAGATTTCTTTCTCTAATCTACAACAAAAATTGAAACATGGCATGACCCAGCTTAGGCTGTTGGATCACCCATTCAGAAGTAGGGTAGCATCAACCAAATGTAAGTATATTTTTCCACAAGAATATGAGATCTTTGTATCACCAAAGTAGATCATATTGGCACTTCCCCTGCCAATCATGAAAAATGAAACCTATTGGCATAGGTAGCTAACAGTGGCTCCACTTGGGGATGGTTTTTATTTTTGAAAGACCAAGAACAGTAGGTCAGAATGCGTTGGCCCTTGGCTTCCCCTACCAAAAACTTGAAAACTTTCTCTTTGTACTTGAAAACTGGAGGCTGTCACCTCTGTGGAACTTATGGAATATAAATCCCCTTTCCTACTTATTTACCACAACTTTTTAAACTGAACTATTTTTATGCTGAAAGAAAGTATATACATCTAATTATGTACAGGAGGAAAGACCCCGCTATATACATGGAAAGTAGTCAAAATAGTGCTTCAACATCCTGCCATTCACAGGACCTTCATTTAATTCAGTTTCATCCAGATTTTTTAGGAAGTAAGTGTTGTTTCCTTGTATTGCTTGGAAAATAAATGGTCCTCTCCAAAGAGAATCAAATTTTCCATGTTTTCCTTTATCTTCCCTTCTTGAATCCCACTTTGAGACTTTGTCACCTACGCTGAAATCTTCAGCCTTTAGTCCTTCTTCAAAGCTTTCTTTTAACTTTTCTTGGGAGAACTTGTACTCTGCTATAAATCTTGGTCTCTGGTTTTGCTGCAAACATATTATTTGATGATCCTTCTTCTGATGTCATTTAGGCTCACTTGACTTTCTTGAAGTAGTTTCATAACAGGAACCCCTGTTTGATGAGGAAATTTGGCTTCTAATCCTTAGACTAACTATATGGGCTGACCCAATGCGATCTCTTGGTTGTTAGGTCTATGCCCATAAGGCATTTCACAAGCTTCTTATGCCAATTCTTCTTATTTTCTTCCAACACCTTCTTTATGATGTTTACAAGGCTTTTATTTGATGATTTAGCTAGGCCATTTCCTTGAGGGTAATATGCGGTGGAATGGCCCAAAGTAATATGAAATTTGTGGCAGAAGTTCACCATATTCTTGGATCTGAAAGCAACAGCATTGTTTGTTATTATCTTGTTGGGGCAACCAAATCTAGACAATATGTTATTCTCCAAAAACTAGATGATTATTGAATCATTTGCCTGTCTACATGGGATGGCCTCAATCCATTTGGTGAAGTAGTCTGTGGCTGTGAGGATCCATCTATGTTGTCCTGAAGATGAGGGATGAATTTCCCCAATGAAATCCAAGCCCCCCAAATTTGCTGAAAGGTCTCTCTTTGCAATAGGCCTTCAAAGGCAGAGTGGCAGTTAATTTTCTCTTTCCCTCAAATATTTGACATTTATGGCATGAGGTAGTGAAATTTTTAACATCAGGGAACAAAGTGGGCCAATAGTAACCAGCCCTCAGTATTTTATCCATAGTGGAATTCCAATACAAGTGTCCACCACAATCACCTGCATGAAATTCTTTTATGACATTGCTAGCCTCATTCTCAATTAAGCAGTTTAGCAATATACCCTCATGGTTTTTCCAAAGCAAATTGCCCTCCATGACACAAAATCTTGAGGCTTTCATTTTAGGAACCTACATTCAGTTCTGGACAATCCTGGGGGAGCACACAGGTTTTGCAATATATAACAGATATTAGAATACCACAGAGATTGTTCAAAGGCTACATTGATCTTTGGAGTCGCCAGCTCCAGTTCACTGTCCAGTTGGTTGATGTCCAAGGCTTGGAAATTTGTTTCAGACATTAATTTGGCCAAACCTTGCCCTTTTATCAGTTTTGTAGGTTTTATTTCATTGTCAAATTCTAAAATGTTGGCAATCCATTTTCCTCTTCTGCCCTCTAAGTTCTCTTGAGTGAGTATGTCTTTGACAATGGGACTTGGTACATAAGCTATAACATGGGAGTATAGGATATAAATTCTAAAGTATTTGATGGCTTTGACCAAGGCATATGCTTGCTTTTCCATGATCTGATATTTTAGGGGCGCATCTCTGAGAGCTCTACTAAAGAATGCAATAGGTCTCTCATTTCCTTGGTCATCTTTCTGTAATAGGACAATAGCAATAGTATGCTGGGAAGCAAAAGAGAAAATGATAAACTCCTTGTCAAATTGAGGATTTGTTAAGACTGGAGTTTGGGTAAGGGCCAACTTTATTCCTTCAAAAGCTTGATTTGCTTCTACTATCCATTTTACCTTTGAATCATTTTTCAGCATGTTACTTAGTAATCTGCTTAATTCTGCCAAATTCGGGATGAATCTCCTGAGGAAGTTGATCTTTCCCAAGAATGCTTGTAATTCTTTGATGTTTCTTGGGTGGGGCATTTGCAAGATGGCCTGTATTCTATCTGGGTCAATCCTAATGCCATCCTTTGAAATGATATGACCTAATAACTTACCTTCTTCCAAACCAAACAGGGATTTCTTGGGATTTAAGGAAATTCCATATTTCCTGCAAGTTGTGAATATTTGCCTTAGATGTTTCAAATGTTCTTGGTCAGACTTTGAGAAAGGTGTGAGGTCGTCTAAGTAGATGACAGGAAATCATGGATTTCTTTGGCAAAGCAATATCCATTGCCCTTTGAAAGGTAGCTCCTGCATTTTTCAACCCAAAAGCATTTTGACATATTTGGAAGGTTCCCCGTGGGGTTGTAAATGTTGTTTTGTCCTGATCATCAGGGTGAACTAGGATCTGGTTGAAACCTGAGAATCCATCAAGTAAAGAAATTCTTGAAGCCCCCACTACTCTTTGCAAGATGTGATCCATATTGGGTAAGGGGTAATTATCTTTTAGGGACACTTGATTCAAGTTCCTTAGATCAACACAAAGCCTTATTTCACCAGTTTTCTTTCTTGTAGGGAACAAATTTGAAATCCATTCTAAGAATCTGATCGGTGCTATTATGCCAGCTTTAAACATTTTTTGTACCTCTTTTTCAATTGAAGTGAGAAGCATAGGATTGATTCTCCTCAATTTTTGTTTAAAAGGTTTTTGATTTGGCTTAAGAGGGATAGTATGTTGAATGATGGAGGTATCATAGGACTTTAAATCCTCATAACTCCATGCAAATACATCTTGGAATTCTTTAAAGAGGTCAATGTATTTAGTCTTTTGATCAGGTGGTAAAGATGCAGATAATTTAATTATCTTGGGTTTTTCAATAGTTCCAATGTTGCATTCTTCAATAGCAGCATTAAGGGGCTGCAATTTTGGTTTTCTTGGGACATCATTTGAGTCAAAAATGTCCTCTAATGGAGTTAGGCCTGTTGGAAGGAAATTGTCTTTCCATTGTATAGCTTCAGCTTCAGTATCAGTTATTTCCTCAGAACGAACTTGTTCAAGTTCTTGTATTTTCTCCTGGTCAAAGTTTGTTGGACAAAGCATTTGATTTCCTATTTCAAGTGAGATATTTGTTTGGTGTTGTTCAGTTAGTGTTTGTGAATCACTTGCAGCCTCTGTATCAATGTTCAGTCTTGAAAACTCTTGCTGTAGAGTCAGGAAATTGTTTATTTGTGTATCATCCTCAAATACTTGCCAATCCTTGACATTGTTTGGGACAGAAGGTCTGTGTTTTATCTCAGCTGCAAAGCAATGCCGGGGTCCAAAAGGTAGTTTGCAAGTACTTGCAAATGTGGCTAAACTATGAGCATGAAGGTTATCGGTTCTAGGAATTTTGGTTATTTGGAATTCAGTGAAGGAATTTAGTATTTCAGCAGCAGCAGATCTATAAGATCTCAGTCTTTTGTCATTAGTGACAAAGTTTCCTTTTACTTGTTGGATGATTAGGTCTGAGTCTCCTAGGATTGAAAATTTTATGGCCTGTAAGGATTTTACTAGTTTGAGGCCTAGTAAGAGAGCTTCATATTCTGCCATATTGTTGGTGCACCTGAAGTTTAACCTATAGGCTCGGCCCTCTACATGATTATTTTGTTTGTTATGTATCCAAACCCCTGCCCCTGCCCCTAATTTGTTGACTGACCCATCGAATTCAAGAAACTAGAGGACTTCTTGATTAAGGGAAGGATTGTCAACTATTGTGGGACTTGGCATCGACAATTTGAGATTTTGACTTACATTTGGTTTGTCTTTTAGAACATTTTCGTTTTTTGACTTCTCAACCAATATTTATAGATGAGGAGTTTCTTCATTTATATGTTGATCTTGTTTGAGTGTCTGGATTTCTTCATCATTTGTGGGACCTGTATTGTCATTGAAGAGAATATAGGAGACTATGTCAGAATGAACAGCATATATGGGAAAGTTTTGAGGCTTGTCTTCACTACTGACCATGTATTTCATAAGTGACTCTCTATATAGCCTCTTGGGTTGACCAAAGACTGAAATGGTGGCATATGACATGTCTAATTGTAGGGAACCTTGGAGTTTATCCCCCCATGATCTTGATAATAGCATTCCATATTTGGGTGGGATATCAACAACCACAACATCCATTAGAATTGTTTTATTTGGGTACTGGACAAGTGACACACAAAGATATTTTATTAAGCCTAAACATTTAACTTGGCTGGAGTCAAATGAAAATACGTCCTTATAAGGTCTTGTAATGTCTAGGTTGAGCCTCTCCATCACTGATTTAGGCATAAGGTTGTGCGAGGCGCCTGAATCAAACATTGCATTATGTAGTATCTTGTCATGAACATGCAAGCTAACATAGAAAGATAAGATCCCTGTAACTGCTGTCTTTCCATCAACCTCTGGACCAAAACGCAATTCTGGGGTATCATCTAACACATTGACATTATCTTTATTATGAGTAAGTTGAAGAGAGTTCTTGATTTGTTGTTTGTAGATGTCATGCTTGGCTAATTCTGAAAGAGGAATAACTATCTTCAATTTGCCAATTTCAGCTTCTAGGTCAAAATGTCTTTCAGATTGGATCTTGGTATTGTGGGTGACAATCTTTTCCTTGTTTATTAGGTTTTCCTCTTGATTCTTATCTTCATCATGAGACTTATCTTTTTTACTCATCTCTTGAGGAGTATTACTTGGATTAGGCTGGGAAGGTGGTGCAGCCATTGGATTTTGTTTTGAGGGAAATAGTTCAGTTACTTCTTCAACGGTTATTTCATTTGTAACTGAATCGGTTTTTTCATGTGGTTCTGTAACTATGGATTTTTTAGGCTGCAGGCTATCCTTTGCTTTTTCAAGCTGTGTTACATTTACAGTTCTGCTTCTTAGCTTGTATTGCTTGTGAACTTCAAAAACAACTGTGTCATAACCTTGTTTAAAGTCAAATGACTCACCTGACTTGGTTTGGAACTGCTTAATGTCATCCTCCTTGTGATCTTCATGACTCATAAAAACTTGTTGCTCATCATTTAGGCCCATTAGGTTAATGTGGGTGTCATCTACTTGCTCATTTGAAGTGGATGCTTCAGTATAGTTTTCCTGGAAGGGAGGCCTTATCTCTGGATCAGAACTGGCCTTGCCAACGTTTGGGTTTTGATTTCTCCTTAAATTTGGATTCCTGGTAGGGTTATTTTGTGGTGCTTCCCATGATGACTTTCTCTCCACAGATTCTACTCTATCACCCAATATTTTCATGCCAGTGAGTATTGCATCCAGTTTCTGATCAAAGGCTGAGGTTTCTTCTTTGAAGGTGTTTCTCTTTTCCAATCTTGCCCTGTTCCTCTTGGCAATTAGGTTAGCCTCCACTGTGACAACAACTTTTTGTGCATCCTCAAGGGTTTCAAGGGCTCTTTCCTTCAACTGATATGCCATGTCAGGGTCAAAACCATCAGGAAATTTGTACAATGCTAAATCAGGGGGAGGTCTCAAATTCTGCGGTATTGCATTGTATACATTGTTGAATCTTGCACAATACTCCAAAACGGTCTCCTGAGGACCTCGCTTGATTGTATCATATTCACCCAGTATGTGCAAGGGATATTTCTTCTTTTCCCATCTATTAGTAAAGGCATGGTAAAGCTCATCAGGAGTTGTTATGGTATTTGCAGTGAGTGATCTAAACCAGGTTCTTACATCCCCTGTCAGGCTCTGAACAAAAATTCTCATTCTTACACTGTCATCATCAATTTCATAGTTCTCAAAATGATCTTGCATCCTTCTGTCATGCTGAATGGCTGTAAAAGGACCAGTGGAGTCAAAGTATGAGATTTTGGATTGGTAGTCATGAGGCAGGGTTGCAGCATTAGCAGGTAACTACAGGGGTGCATATCTATTGGCCATATTTGCAGGGTTTATGGGGTTGACAGGGAAAAATGGGACAACATGAACTATTGGGACAATAGGGGTAATAGGTATGGCAGATACTACAGTGTTGGTCAAGTGAATATGTGAAGTGGATGAAGGTGTGAAAGGAGGGCTTCGAGAGGTAGATGGTGAACTAGGGGAACCAGGGGTAGACCAGAATGGAACCTTGATTGGAGTGAGAGCGGGGTTAAGGTAAACTGTCTCAGGGCTCAAGTCAGAAGGGTTTTCCTGTTTTTGCTGCTTCCTAATGTTTTTAGGGATTGCGTTAGGATTTTCAAAAACAGTTGTTGGGTTAGGGTCAGGATTGGACCTTGTATACCATTGATTCTTCTTGGGAGCCAGCTTCTGAATTGTTTTTTAAGTATTTTTAGGATTTTCTTATATCTGCAAGGGCTAGACAAGATTTTGGAATGGCTGTGTATGTCTTAAAACTAGTATGAAGATAGACTGAAGCAGCTTTTATGTAAACTTGTTAATGTAAAACATAAACAGTTTTGAAGGCTTCCTGGCCAACATTCAAGCTTCACCTGTAGCTTTAGGAAATATACAGTAATTGGAAAATCCCGAGGTTTTCCCCAGTGGAGTCGCCATTTATGTTAACACCCAGGTTGTTCCCTTTGACTCCCAAGGGAATACGGCCGGCGTAACCACTAACCAACCTTTGGATTATAGATCCTAGCCTATCTATAATCAGAGAGGGCTCTCTCTTTAAGTTTCAGCTATGCGTTGTGAAGATTTTAGGCTGGTTAAAAGTTTCAGTTTCCTGTTTAAGACTTTGGTTGGTGAACTTTTGTTGTAAGAAGGGCATGTGATGTGCAGAAGATGCTAATCCATTAGGCATATGGAGTCAGAAATGTGAGATAGTTCTGGTGCCTGTGATGGAGAAAGTTTTGCTGCAAGGCTAGATGGCTATTGTTAATATAATTTTCTGTTTAGTGAGTGAAAAAATGGGAAATGGAGTTACAGACAGTGTGATACCAATTTGAACAACAATCTTTACTTAGTAGCATAGATGAATTACTAAATAGTGACTGTGAGATATTCAGGGCTTATTGGAGCAGTTAAGAATTCCAATTTAAACAACTGAAGTTATAGAAAAACATTTATAGTGAAGATAGATTGAGATCAGGGTGTCTCCATGGACAAATCCTGAGCTATTATTTTTCTTTCTTTCCTAGATTTAGAACATGTGAGAGTCATGAGTTAAAATAAATAACATAACATTAATAGAGATAGAGAAACACTTATTATATCAAGCCATAGCACTAGAATCTTGTAGCATTCAATGGTTCCAATCACAGCATGCACCAGTAAGACTCAGTTCATGTAAACTCCAAGCTTTATTTATATCATCCTTCTGAAAGTTGTAGCCGAGTTCTCATTTCTTCATAAGAGAACAACAAAACCAACAACCCCTTGAAAGTTTGTGCGAGGGGGAATATATACAAAAGGTTTTACAAAATATCTGAATGTTGAGTCATTTGATAGATTAACTATGCTCACCAACTTTAAAAAATATCAGATAAAAAAGTTATTGCTACTATAAATGTAAGATAAATGGTCTTTAATGCTGTCAGGCCTCTTCTTGACCTTTGGAGGAGACTGAGTCGGTTGAGCGTTCTGCTTTAATGCTGAATGATGTGAATGATGTGTCTTTATACTCTGTCATGCTGTCTCGGTCCTGTTACCTGTAGCTGTCATTGTTGATTTTGGTGGCCGAATCTTCCTGCTGAGTTGGCTCATTCCACCTTTTTCAGTCATAGTATATGCATCATACTTTCCGAATATGATGAATTATATATTTTGATGACAAAACTTTGATGAAAACCCCCTGTTTATAATAATAATTGTATCATTGAGGTCCACCATTCCTGTGTAGGCAATTGATGCCTCAAAATTGCATCCAAAGTCTCATCTGCCTCTCTGTATTTGTAGAAGTTCGGAGGCACTTCAAATAAATGGTTGATCTCATTCATAATAAAAAACAAATTATGTACTATGTCATAGAGACTTTGCCCAGATGCTGGCCCTGTTATCTGTGAGCTGCTTGATCCTTGACTGATCTGATTGGTGGCAAATGTGTTCACCCTTTTGGCATAAACCTCATGTGGTAGAAGTTTCCCTGCACTGTTGAGCAAGCTTGGAAGACCTCTGCCCTGTAATGCTGCAAACTTGTCCATGAACTTGTTGACCTCTGTTTGCATGTCCTAGCTTCTTCTATCCAATGTTTGCACCAGGCTTTTCAGTGTGAGGACCCTCTTTATTAGCTGGATAGTTTCTGTCCTGTTGGAGATCCCAATTGCTGCCAGCTGAGGACCTGTCCGGTTATTAAGCACATTAATCATTCTGCTGGCTATCTCAGGCATACTGCCTAGAGATGCCCTTCCTCTATGGACTTCCTTTTGTGCTTTTCCTATGAGCTCCATTTGCTCATGGATAGTTTGAATGTATTGCCACTGATCCTTTATTGATTGGCCAATGTGGGTCCACAAAACTATCATGATCTCAGCCACCACTTTGTCAAGGGTGAGCTCTTTCTCCAGCTCCTTTATCCTTTCTTTGAGAGCTTTTATTTCTCTCCCTTTATCAGCCACATTCTGCTTGGATTTGTCATACTTCTCATTCAGCTTCGCCAAATTCTCCTTGGCTCCATTCAGTTCTGTCATCTGGGCTTCGAGGGCCTGGATCTCACTCATTAATTTCTGCATGTCGAGGCTCGGAGCCTGCTCTGTAGTTGGTGCTGGTGTTGCTGTTGGTGTCGATGGTGTTGCTGGTTCTGTGGGAGGAGGAGTAGTCTTTGGGGGCTCCTCAAGGTTTATAACCTCTGGAGGGGGCTGAGAAGTCTGGCCTCCCTCTTTCTGCTGCAGGGCTGCCTGCAGTGCAGCCTCAGTGTCCTCCAGCTTCCCTTCTGTCTGCACTAGCTGCTTGTGCAGTGCTACCAGCAATGTAGCTACCTCCTGGTCTTGCCTCTGCTGAGCAACCTCATCTGTTTGGGGGTGAATGGTTGCTGGGAGCTTCACCTTCTTTCTTAGGGCTGCAAGTTCTGCATCTCTTATCTTCAGCAGTGATTCTATGGCCTTTGGATCCTTGGGGTCATGCCCAAGCTCTATAATTATATCTTCCAAAGACTTGATCCTGTTGTCTTTGGGCAGGGAGGATGCCTTCTCCAACTCAAGTTGGGCATCTGTATCATTTAGGCTGTTTTCCAACCTATTAGCCAACATTGTTTTGTCTGCCAATGTTGCATAGACCATCTCACCCGTTTGCTTG
>APFE030793956.1:25868-36742 GCA_000404065.3 Pinus taeda | reverse complement strand
TACTATCTTTTTTGTTTCTATCTCGAATAAAGGCTTTTCTATTTCTGATTATTGCCCATTTTCCTTCCTTTCTAGCTTCTTTTACCTTTTGAACCTCCTTTCTTAATTCTGCTTGATCTTCTGGAATGAGATCTTCATTTATAAATATTCCCATTCCTTTTAGACTTGAGGTTTTACTAAGTATGTCATACTTATGATCAGTAGAGCTCACCTTTATTCGGATTAGTCTTCCTTTATTCTTGATTAATTTCCCCAACCTTGTTGCTTCTGTGAGACACGTTGTTTCAATTTGTAATCTATTATGTAATTCTGTCTGGGCTATGGCTAAAGTATCCTCATCTAATTCCTCTTTTAAACTGAAGATTATAAGGTTCAAGGCCCTTTTGTTACGCTCATGGTCTAATTCTATTAATTTTTTTTCATTTCATCTTTAATTGGTTTGATATCTAATTTATCTACTACATTATTTAGGCTGAGGAAGCTATTAACTTTTTCTTCTAGTTCTTTAATCATGTCTTTCATTTTAAGACTCTCTAAAGTATCAACATCTCCTTGTTGGGATGTTTGGTTAGTATCTTGGTTTTGTTTTTCTATAACCTGCAACCTAGTCTCCATTGCCTCCATTTTATTCTCCAATAGTTCTATTTTATTTTCTATTTGTTTTTGGATCGTGTCTTCAAGAGATGCAATTTTTTTTTTCTAGCATGGCTTCTAACTTTGTTTGTAGCTTGGCTTCTCTTTCTTCTCTACGTTTCTCTAAAGACTCTATATACTCATAAAGGCCTTGTAAAGTAACTGTGCTAGGTCTGCCTTTGGTATTTGGTAGCTGTGGTGAAATATTCATATTTGAAAATATATGAGCAAATATGTACTAGAAAAATAAAAAGATAAGGAATGTTTGCACCCTATCAGCGATCCTGACTGCAGTTCGCCCATGACTACCGTAGCCCGCAACGCTGATTGGATCGGGAGCAATATTCTCAGACAACAATGGTCGTTGCAATTTTCTGGATACTTATGATCGATGAGCCTCAGAATATTCTCTGCCTCCTTAAATATTGCGACTGCAAGAACGAGTCGAATGAACTTTTAGAGTTTCAGGGTTCCTCCTTAGCCATGAAATTTGTTGAACATAGAACACGATGTCACGTACCCAAATCAGTTCCTAACAGAATAACACCTTTATGCTGATATTTCAATCCACGACAGTTTACGATCCTTTCTCATCGCGGGTAGGGTATTTTCATAGAGTCACCAGAATGAGGTTCAGATGCTTCAGAGAGGAAAGTCGCTCTGTCTGGTCCTTCTGAGCTCGCTCTCGTTATTTCTGCTTTTTTGTCTTGCAAAAAAGTTATGAAGATGTTACTTTTCCTTCAAAATCGGCGTTGCCTCGGAAAAGCTTAAAAAATGACCTTTGTTCCTTAGTTTTGCTCAGATTCACTAATTACCTTATACAGCGAACAATTTATGGTCTTTGATGCTTAAAATCAAACCCTTACTTCAAACACAATGGCCATAGAGATTTATGTTATCATGGCATGCGTGAATAGCCACAAGGATATGAAAATTTGATTTAAAAATAAAATAAAATAATAGGTTTGATTTTATTAAAATAAAATGAATTTTTGATTTTAAATAAATAAAATAATAAGTTGATTTTAAATAAATGAATTTGATTTAAAAATAAAATAAAATAATAATTAAAAAAGAAAAATAAATTGATTAAAATAAAATAAAAAAAAATAATAGGTTGATATTAAATAAATAAAAGTTTAAAATAAAATGAAATTTGATAAAAAAGGAAATCATTTAATAAAAATAAAAATAATAATTTTAAAAAATAAAATAAATGTAATTTTGATTTAAATAAAATAAAATAGTGTTAATTTAAAAATTTGATAGCCGAAATATTTATTTATTTATTTATTTATTTGTTTATATTATTATTTATTTTTTTTTTTTTTTTTTTTTTTTTTTTTTTAAGTTTTACTATTTATTTAATTTATAATTTTTTATTATTAATTTATTTAAATATAACTACATATTTTTTAATGCTTATAAAATATATATATATATATATAGATATTATATATATATATATATAAATGAGGATATAGTAAATCTCTCATAAATTAGATATACTTAATAAATTTCCAAGGGCCAAGAATCTTTATAAATGAGGATCTTATTCCAGAAGACCAAGCTAAACTAAGGAAAGAGGTCTAAAACATAAAGGAGGCAAGAAAGGAAGGCAAATGAGCAATTATTAGAAATAGAAAAGCTATTATTAGAGATAAAGTCCAAAATAAAAGTGATAAATAGGAATTAAGAACACACCAGATCTTCTTCTGGAACTGTCGTGGTTTTCCATGGCGCAAAGATCCTATGTTAAGTTGGATCTTGAGTGATACTAATCTTATTCTCTTAGTCAAAATCTGGGAGCATGAGGAATCTAGGGTTCCCCACATTGATGGGTTCACTCTTTAGTCTCCCTGGAACAAGAGATCTTCTCACCGAGGGGTTGGCGGTATAGCCTGTTATATCAAAAATAACATTGCTACCCACACACGGCTTCATAAGGTTGACCCCCTCAATCAGTACGTTTGGATTGACATCTCTGACTCTAATACCAATACAATTTTCCTAGCAACTTCTTACTTTGCTCCCTTCAACACTACTTCTTATAAGAAGAAGAACCTAAATAAGAATTGTCCCTTCATTAAATTAGAACGTGATATCCACAACCTAAGAAAGGATGGAAACATCCTCTTGCTTGGGGACTTTAATGCTTGTACTGCGACTAACCAAGCCACTCTATTAAGTAATAACTCTAATCCTAACCCCTTATGGCTTGATGAGGATTGTGTTTTGGCTAGTCAATTCAGAAATTCTGAAGATACTACTGAGAATCTTTTTAACACTGATCTAATTAAAATTTGTAGTTCCCAAGACCTCATTATTTGTAATGGGATCAATAAGTGGCCCTCCTCTGACCAGATGACTTGTATTTATGGGCATGGCAGTAGTGTCATGGACCATGTGATATCTGATACCCAGGTTCTCCACCGTATTGTTAATTTTGACCTCTTCAATTACCATGAGCCTGAATTTGACCATAGACCTCTCTCCTTAACCCTTAACCTTGATATGTACACCAACCACACATATAAGAATGAGAGTCAAAGACACATGAGTTTTGACAAAAGTAAAATGGATTTCTTCTTAAAGATTTTAACAAGAGAATTAGGTTCCTTAACATATAATGGCAACATTGATCACATATACCACAATTTTACTACTATCCTCTCCATTATCATTAACAACTTCTCTAAGGAGGTATCATATCATAAGAACAATAGGACTTCCAACCGTGGCATGACAATGATTGTAAATTTGCCAGATAACGATTAGAGATGCTCCCAATGAACCTATTAAGGATGAAAGAATCAAGATGTACAAAGCTCTTATCAAAAGGAAAAAAGGAGATTATATAAACAAGAGGCAAGATCATCTCCTTAACCTCTCTAAATTTGAGCCTAGAAAGTTTTGGAGGAACATTCTTGTTCGTAAATCGAAAAAAAATATGTATATATATATATATATATATAATATATATATATATATAATATATAATATATATTATATATATATAATATAATAAAAATAATAATAATAATAAAATAATAATATAATAAATTGATCCCCTTAAAGGAATGGGATGTCTATCTTAGGAATCTCTATGACTCCTCGAACACCATGAGCTACATTAGAACCACTCTTATAGAGGGAGATGCCTTTTCTTTAGATGACGTGGAATCTAGGATTAAGAAGCTTGCTAGCGGGAAAGCTAGGGATATTGAAGGGTACCAAGTTGAAATTCTCAAAACTGAAGGTTCATCCTCACCGTGCACTTACACAATCTCCTCAACTTGGTGGTTAAACACGGCTTCCCTAATTTGCGGATGCAAAGCCTTATCGTGCCTATATTTAAAAGTGGGGATAAAATGTTGGCATTATGGCACTAGTTTGGAACTATGACACAGGTGTTGTCCTTGATGGCAACTCACACAGATGACAGATCACAGTTCAGGCTCTCAGAATAAAAGAAAAAGATATATACGCAGTTTCCACTTAACCAAGTCTCGTATACACGCGGGATCGCTGATCAAAAGTTGCGTATGCGTATGCACGCACTTTCATGCACGGAAAAGCACGTACATGTGGGAAAACTTATTTTTAGTCCATGATATTTGGTCCTTGGTATTTGGACCCAGGTATTGGTTCTAAGTGGTTTTGGACCATGGTATTGAGTAAGGCTTAGGACTATAAAAGGGGAAAGAGATCATTAGGCAAAAGCATTCACTCAAGCATTGAATATCTTATGAAGAGCAAGATCTAGAATACTAGTCATTGGGTTATGGTGCATAGCTGGATCTAAACCAAGGAGGAACCTAAGCGCTAGAAGAAGGATAAGTTCTATTGATGGGTCAAGATCTTAAGGCTTGAATTGTAGTATCTTTATGTGATTTTGATATGTTATATTTGGCGCATGACTTGATCTATAAATCTAATAATCTTGGTATAACTGATGTTTGAATAATTGAAAGGGTAAATTATATTTTATAGATCTGTACACAGATTCAGCACAACAAAGGTGCGTATACACGTTGGTTTGGTAATTCAAAACGCTGGTTTGCCTTAATACAAAAGCGTATGCATGCATGTTCTTCATCTTGAAGTAGCATACGTCTCATAAAATATGTTTTAGCTACTTCTGTTTATTGCTGCAGTATTCTGGGTTTAGGATTGGTGTCTGGTTACTGTTACTGTATTCTGGTTACAACATTCAGAGAAGTGATTGATTGATTCAGTTTTGGTTGGTGCAAAGGGGATTGGTTGATGGAGATGTTTGATTGATGTTACTTATGGATCCAGTCTGGAAATTTATGAAATGTGGTCCCTGGAAGAAAAGAGAAGGTTGTAGCCTTCTATAGGTCAGTACCTACGTACTAGTACATCAGCTAGTACAAGAGCTAAGAGGGTTGTAGCTCCCTTCTAGGAGAAGCTGGAGAATGAGAGAAGGTTGTAGCCTTCTGTAGGTAGAAGCCTGCATACTGGTATAAGACTGCACTAGTACAAAAATATTGTAAAAATAAGTTTCTTATTAACAAGAAGATAGAGAAGCATTGCAGCAGGTGGTTTTCACCCACATTGGGTTTCCACCTTGTATCTTGTGTTCATATGTGTGATGATCTGTTCTGTTTACTGCACCTATTTACTGTCCTTATGGTTAATAAAGTTTAGATGCACTGATTAAAGATCAAATAGATTAATTAAATCTTAAGTTTACTGAATATACGCTAGTTGTTGTAGACACAGTTGCGTGTATACATTGGTTTCCATATCTGAAGTAGCGTATATCTAAATTTGAAAATGAAAAATTATTTGACTTGATAATACTGATTCACCCCCCCTCTCAGTATTATTTCCAACAATTGGTATCAGAGCAAGTCCTTCAGAGGAAGCTTGTTCGCTTGAAGGAAGATCTATCATCATGAGCAACTGTGAAAGGGAGGCATCCATCAGGCCACCAATCTTTGATGGGAACAACTTCGTCTATTGGAAGGTAAGAACCACAACCTATCTTTAATCTCTTGGTGCAAAAGTTTGGGATATCGTGGAAGGAGGATACACATTCCCATCAGCGACTCCTATATATACAGCTGGTAAAAAGCAGTATGAAACAAATTCAAAGACTGTCAATACTCTATTAGGGAGTCTATCTCAATCGGAATTCATCAATGTTATGCAGCTCAAAACCGCCAAAGAAATATGGGACAAGATCATTCTAAGCTATGAAGGAGATGATCAGGTAAAACGTGCAAAACTACAATCTCTCAGAATTCAATATGAAACTCTTAGAATCCACAATGATGAAAGTGTGGCTAATTATTTCTTACATATAGATGAGATTGTTAATCGCATGAAAAACTTGGGTGAAGAAATAAAAGAAGTTACTTTAGTTGAAAAAGTTCTAAGATCTTTGTCTTCTAAGTTTGAATCAAAATTTTTTGCCATAGAAGAAAAGCAGAATCTTCAGAGTATTACTATGTCACAGTTGCACGGAATCCTAACTGCTTTCGAAATGAGAAAACGGGGACCATCAGACATGAGAGAAGCCGTATTCACAGCTTCAAGAAAAGGAGAATATAATAAGTCAGGGCATACATCAAAAGAAGAGGAAGAATCAAACTTTGTCAAGAATCTTCAATGGGGTTCTGGAAGATTCAGAGGTAAGCTACCTTTCAAATGTTTTGCTTGTGGGAGAGTTGTCACTATGCAGCCAAATGTCTTCATAAAGATAAGCTTGATAAAGGTAAGGAACCAGTTAAATGGAACAGAAAACAGAATGTAAGTAGGAAGAGCTATTATACACATGAAGACAGTGATGGACTTTCAAATAGTGATGAAGATGAACATGGTAATGATTATAGACTTTTGATGGCTTTCGAAAATGATGATTTCTTGGATGCTATAGATGAAGATGATCTCTATGAAGAAATTTCTAAACTTAAAATTTGTTTAGAAGAAAAGAATATGATCATAGATACTCAGACATTCCAACTTGTTGAAAGGGAAAAACATAATAAAAAGTTAGAATGTGAAATTGTGGGACTTAGAAAAGATATTGAGAAAACAAAAGCTCTTAATCTTAGATTTGCTAAAGGATCTGAAACTTTAGATGAGATTATCAAATTATAACATTCTCCTCTAATCAAGACAGGTCTTGGATATATTGAAGAAGCATCTCACGCACAGAAGCCATCCACTTCCAAAAATTATCTTGATGCAGCAAGGAGAAGTGAACAAGTTGACAATCATCGACAAAGGCATAAAGCAAATCACCAGGTAAATCAGGGTCAATCTACTTCAAGGATGAACAGAGATCACTAAGTAAATCGAGGTCAATCTACTTCAAGAATGAACAGAAGCTACAATCAACTGTAGGTAAATCATTCTCAATTTGCCTCAAGAATGAATGTCAATGGAAACTACAATCACCTGGACGGTAGATTTGATAATCGCACAAATTTCTTTAATGGCCAATATTTTTCATGTCATAACTTTGGACACAAAGCTGCTCAATGTGTTGCCTACAAAACCATCATGACTCAAGAAGCACAAAATCAAAGGAGTGTGACTGGGATCATGAAGAGGACTTATAATAACTTTTATGCTCTTGAAAATGAAATAGAATGCTCTATTTGTAACAACTTCGGTCATGAAGATTCTGAATGCAGGAGTAAGTTTTGGCAAACATCTCAGAAGGAGCAACTTTCATTGGGTCCCAAAACATGGAGAAAGAAAGAACCGCAACCAGAAAGATGTGGTATAGCCTTATAAGCGGAAGGACAGGAAAATCAGTGGTACATCAACAGTGGATGCTCAAAACATATGAAAGGTGATAAAGAAAAGCTTCAGTCATATAGTGCCTTAGAAAAGGAAAGGAAGGTCTCATTTGGAAATGACACCCCTGCACTCATAAAAGGTAAAGGTTCTGTTCTTTTGAAAGAAAAAGTCAAAGCTGGAAATGTTATGTATGTTGATGGCTTAAAGCATAATTTATTGAGCGTTAGCCAAATGTGTGATCAAGGAGATGAGGTAATATTTCGATCAAATGGATGTATTGTTCGTGAGCTTGATACATGAGAAGCAGTGATCAAAAGCATAAGAACTCCAAATAATTCATACATACTTAAGGGAGGACAACAACAATGCTATCTAAGCAAGAATGATGAACACTGGTTATGGCACAGAAGATTGGGGCATCTAAGCTTCTTTCAGATAGGGAAAGCATGAAAATATCAGGTGGTTCGTCATCTCCCTGACATCAGAATTCCAAAAAATACAATATGCAAATCATGTCAAATTTGGTAAGCAAACCAGAACAAATTTCCTTGAGAAGGAAGAATTAGCTAGTAAGCCACTTGAACTTGTCCATACTGATTTATGTGGTCCATCAAGGAAAAAGTCACCTCGAGGAGATGAATACTTTATATTGTTCATTGACGACTTTTCGAGGATGTGTTGGATAGGAATTTTGAAGCATAAAGACGAAGCTTTCGAAAAGTTCAAAGCTTTCAAAGCCTTGGTTGAAAATGAATCAGATCACAGAATCAAATGCCTCATGTCTGATCGAAGAGGGGAATTTACCTTGGATGAATTTTTCGACTTTTGTGAGGAACATGGAATAAGAATGGAATTCTCTACTACAAGGACCCCTCAGCAAAATGGAGTAGTGGAAAGGATGAACAAAACGGTTCAACAAATGGCACGTGCTATGCTTGATGAATCTGGAACTCCTGCAACCTTCTGGGGTGAAGCTGCATTTGCTGCTGTCACTATTCTCAACAAAACAAACGTTCGGGTAAACAACACTCAAACTCCTCATGAAATTTGGTATGGTAAGACTCCTACAGTAAAATACTTCAAGGTTTTTGGAAGCAAATGTTACATCAAAAGGACTGATGAAAATATTGGCAAGTTTGAACCTAGAGCAGATGAAGGCATTCTCCTTGGTTACTCTTCCTGGAGTAAAGGATATAAGTGTTACAATAAAAGACTTGGAAAAATTATTGAAAGTATTGATGTGGTGGTTGATGAAGAAGGCAACAATTCAAAACAGATAAAAACCGAAGATTTTGAAGACGAAGAGGACTATCCTTCAACATCATACCAGACTAATGAAGAAGAAACGTATGAGGCACCAAAAGAACATATAAGAATAGAAGAAAAGACTCCATCCAGGTATGTTTAGAAGAACCATCCAGAGACTCAAATTTTGGGGCAGAAAGAGGCAGGTGTTCAAACAAGAAGAACTATAACAGAAGCTTCAATCTATCTAGCATTACTCTCCTTCGCTAAACCACAAAATGTAAGTGAAGCATGCAAAGATGAATGCTGGGTCAAGGCCATGAATGAAGAACTTGAGCAGATTGAAAAGAATAACACTTGGGAATTGGTTCCTAGACCTAATGATAAGAATGTCATAGGGACCAAATGGATATTCAAAAACAAGCTGAACGAAAATGGAGATGTTATTAGAAACAAGGCCAGACTTGTTTGTAAAGGGTATGCTCGACAAGAAGGTATAGACTTTGAAGAAACTTTTGCACCGTTTGCTAGAGTTGAAGCCATAATAATGTTCCTTGCTCTTTCTAGCTTTCAGAAGTTCAAAGTATATCAAATGGATGTGAAATATGCCTTTTTAAATGGAGACTTAGAAGAAGAAGTGTATATTGAGCAACTAGATGGATTCATTCTTGGAAATGATCCAAAAATTTGTATGCAGAATTAAGAAGGCACTCTATGGTCTTAAACAGGCTCCAAGGGCTTGGTATTATCATCTGGACAAATACCTCCATCAACAAAATTTTTCAAAAGGATCAGCAGATAACAATCTATATATGAAACTTGATAATGATAAATTGCTAATACTTGTTGTGTATGTTGATGATATCATCTTTGGTAGCAATGAAGAAGCCATGAGTCAAAATTTTGCTTTGGTGATGCAGAAAGAATTTGAAATGTCCCTGCTTGGTAAGCTCACATATTTTCTTGGTTTACAAGTCCAACAAAACAAAGGCAGCATCTTTCTATCACAAACCAAGTACCTCAAGCAGATCTTGAAGAAATATGGCATGGAAGATTCGAAACCAATGTGTACTCCTATGGTAACAAGATGCAGCCTCAGTGCAAATGATGAATCATCAGCAGTACATCAACCAACCTATAGATCCATGATTGGTAGTCTGCTCTATCTGACAGGTACCCCACCAGATATCATGCATGCAGTGGGAATAGTTGGAAGATTTCAGGCAAATGCAAAAGAAGCACACCTTCATGCGGTTAAAAGGATTTTCAAATATCTTCAAGGAACACAAAACTATGGCTTATGGTATCCTAGAGATACATATCTCACACTTCATGCATATATAGATGCAGATTGGGCAGGAAGCGCGACTGACAGAAAAAGCACTAGTGGTGGTGCATTCTTTATGGGTTCTAGATTAGTATCTTGGTTTGGCAAGAAACAAAGTTCAATTGCATTATCTACAGCTGAAGCAGAATATGTGGCTGCTGAATCTTGCTGCACTCAACTCCTTTGGATGATGCAGACCTTGCAGGATTTTCAAATCACTTGTACACCACCTATCTCCATCTTATGTGATAATACAAGTGCAATGAGCATTTCAAAGAACCGAGTCATGCATTCAAAGACCAAGCACATACCAATCAAGTATCATTTTCTCCGAGAACAAGTGCTTGAACAAAAGGTCAAGTTGGAGTATGTTCCTTCTAAGGAACAAGTTGCTGATATTCTCACCAAACCATTGCCCAGGGAGACTTTTGAATACCTCAGGCAAAGGCTGGGGGTTGTTGATGCGCATCATCTTGTTGAATCTCTTTTGATGGTTGTCCACACAGGTTCAGGGGGAGCACATAATGCATTGTTGGCATTATGGAGGAGATCATGGATGCTGGTCTGAATGTTGCTGCAATATGTCTCTATCTCTTTCATGGTGGATTATGGTTCTTCTTTACAGATCTGGGGGAGCATATTCTTAGGGGGAGCATAACCCTTTGCCCTTGATGTTAAAGGGGGGAATGAAGCTGAAGATTTTGAGGTTGCCATCAAGTCCAAAGGGGGAGATTGTTGGCATTATGGTTCTGGTATGATTATATGTTTCAGATGTTGTACTTGATGGCAACACCCATGGCATGGCTCTCATTTTGATGAAACTAAAGAAGTACGCAGGAGAACAGTTCAGGAGGTGCGTACCCGCAGGTATACCGTGCAGGGACCGCATCCA
>APFE030793956.1:15650-25756 GCA_000404065.3 Pinus taeda | reverse complement strand
ATTTCTTTTATTATCAAGGTCATGTAACGGCCTATTTTGGTTTCCCCACTATGCCTGGGATGGATGATGTAATGTTCTTGTTTTATCATGTGTAAACTTTTGGTGTATCCCCACTTGGTTGGGTGGATTGGTCAATATTGTTATATCCCCACTTGGTTGGGAGATGGATGTATGTATGAGTCTTTGGTGATAGGAAGGTCATTTATAAAGTCATGTTCTTTCTTGTAGAACATCTTTTTGCAGACCTTGCCTATAGTCAGGGGGAGCATGAACAACACAGCAGAGCAGAAGATTTCCGCATGTACTCAGGGGGAGCATCACCCTTTGCCCTTGATGACAAAGGGGGAGAGTGACTTGGAGTGACTTGGGGTTGCCATCAAGTCCAAAGGGAGAGATTGAAGACATTATGACACTAGTTTGGAACTATGACACAAGTGTTGTCCTTGATGGCAACTCACACAGATGACAGATCACAGTTCAGGCTCTCAGAATAAAAGAAAAAGAGATATATGCAGTTTCCACTTAACCAAGTCGCTATACACGCGGGATCGCCAATCAAAAGTTGCATATGCGTATGCACGCACTTTCATGCATGGAAAAGCGCGTACATGTGGGAAAACTTATTTTTAGTCCATGGTATTTGGACCCAAGTATTGGTTCCAAGTGGTTTTGGACCATGGTATTGAGTAAGGCCTAAGACTATAAAAGGGGAAGGAGATCATTAGGCAAAAGCATTCACTCAAGCATTTCATATCTTATGAAGAGAAAGATCTAGAATATTGGTCATTAGGTTATGGTGCATAGATGGATCTGAACCAAGGAGGAACCTAAGTGCTAGAAGAAGGTTAAGTTCTATTGATGGGTCAAGATCTTAAGGTTTGAATTGTAGTATCTTTGTGTGATTTTGATCTGTTATATTTGGCGCATGACTTGATCTATAAATCTGATAATCTGGGTATAACTGATGTCTGAATAATTGAAAGGGTAAATTATCTTTTATAGATCTGTACGCAGATTCGGCACAGCAAAGGTGCATATACACATTGGTTTGGTAATTCAAAACGATGGTTTGCCTTAATACAAAAGCGTATGCATGCAGGTTCTTCATCTTGAAGTAGCACACGTCTCATAAAATATGTTTTAGCTACTTCTATTTATTGCTGCAGTATTCTGGGTTTAGGATTGGTGTCTGGTTACTGTTACTGTATTCTGGTTACAACATTCAGAGAAGTGATTGATTGATTCAGTTTTGGTTGGTGCAAAGGGGATTGGTTGATGGAGATGTTTGATTGATGTTACTTATGGATCCAGTCTGGAAATTTATGAAACGTGGTCCCTGGAAGAAAAGAGAAGGTTGTAGCCTTCTGTAGGTCAGCACCTACGTACTAGTACATCAGCTAGTACAAGAGCTAAGGGGGTTGTAGCTCCCTTCTAGGAGAAGCTCGAGAACGAGAGAAGGTTGTAGCCTTCTGTAGGTAGAAGCCTGCATACTGGTATAAGACTGCACTAGTACAAAAATATTGTAAAAAGAAGTTTCTTAGTAACAAGAAGATAGAGAAGCATTGCAGCAGGTGGTTTTCACCGACATTGGGTTTCCACCTTATATCTTGTGTTCATATGTGTGATGATCTTTTCTATTTACTGCACCTGTTTACTGTCCTTATGGTTAATAAAGTTTAGATGCACTGATTAAAGATCAAATAGATTAATTAAATCTTAAGTTTACTAAATATATGCTAGTTGTTGTAGACACAGTTGCGTGTATACGCTGGTTTCCATATCTGAAGTAGCATATATCTAAGTTTGAAAATGAAAAATTATTTGACTTGATAATACTGATTCACCCTCCCTCTCATTATTATTTCCAACATAAAAGTGTTCCCTATAACTATAGGACTATCATGATTAGCCATATTTTAGCCAATCTGTATGGGCTAATTCTGGAAAAGAAGATTAGCACCTGGCTTGAAATCCATGGTAAAAGAGCCATTGGGAAAGCTGGTTTTAGAAATCATCACTGTATGATTTACCACCTTGTCACTCTTAAGACCATTGTCGAGGATTCTCATAACAATATGACTGATCTCTTTTGTTGTTTTGTTGACGTTAGAAAAGATTTCGACGTGGTTCCTCAAGAGAAGCTATGGAAAAGGCTTGATGAGATAATGATTCCTCCTGAGTTAAGGGTCACTGTTATTAGATTATACGAGATTGTTGCAGAGAGGGTCACATAGGTATAAGAGGTTTGAATTTTGTAGATAGGACTTCTCTTGAACATATCGGTGACATGAATCCGAAGTTCAGCAACATTTGACTCAAAATGGAATCGGAGGTCATGATGATAACATGGGTGATCGATTTAGAGATGTATGGATTTCCCAAACCCAAGAAGGAAACTGGAAAAGAGAGGATATCCCAAACCGGACACAAGATGCATATGAGTGTCATGTTCAAGAGTGACATGCTTCCTTTACACAAAATACAGGACATGTTTACATCCATTTTTCCCCACTATCGCTAGCGAGTACCTCTTTATTTTTAATCACAAGCTTGAAGATGATACCATATGTTTGTCGCATAACTTCATCCTTCAGATGAATCCATCCTAGTAAGTTTAATGAGCCCTAGGAAGGACTAACTCGGTCTTTTCATGGTGACAAGTCCTGCATCGTTTAAGTTTTACAAGTTTGACAGAGGGGTAACTCGACATCTTTTTCATGTTTAGAGAGTTTGAAAAAGAGGCAAAAAGGAAACTCTGGAGGTCCCTTTTGGTAGATAGTCTCTTGAATCCGAAAAGGTAGAAAACAATATTCAATAGAACCTCTTAGCCACATGTGACTAAGGTATTTGTTTTTTGTACAATAGTCTATCTCAATATGGAAAAGGGTTAAACTTACACTGAGTAGACGTATTTTCATTTACTTTTATGGGTTTGAAAAGACAAGTGCTCGAAAATATTTCCATATTTTTGGAGTTTGGAAAGAGATGAAAGAGGACTCCACCTAGAGGAACGAGTGGTATAAAAGGATAACAATTGGTTATGGTTATGATGGAACTGTTCAAAACATGTAAAGGTCAAGAGGCTGGCTAATAACACCACTCATCGCTGCTGTTTCTCAGGCAAAGATAAAACAACCAACTGAAAGCGTATGATCAGCCAAGGAGATGGCGACGATGGCCAATCGTTGAATTATTAGTCATTTGTATTATGTATAGGTCTGCACTTTGAGTGATCAGTACTCATAACTCCACGCAACCTAGATGTATAAGATGAAACCCAAGGTCTTCATCTCTGTCTTGATCTAATCAATGTATGAATTCTACTATGTGAATAGATGTGTCGAAGTTGAAAATGATAGAAAACCACCTGATTACCGATCAATGATGTAAATCGTTAACATGCATGAGAGAGTAACGGTTTACATCATTGACCGGTAATCAGGTGGTTTTCTATCATGTTTCGACTTTGACACATCTATTCACATGGTATAATTTGTACATTAATTAGATCGAGATAGAGATGAAGACCCTGGGTTTCATCTGATACATCTAGGTTGTGTGGATTTATGGGTACTGATCACTTAAAGTGCATACCTATACAAAATCTAAATGACTAATAATTCAATGGTTGGACATTTTCATGAGTATGATAGGTTCACATCATTGGCCTTTGATCGAATGATTTCGCGGGTGTTCGACTTCAGCTTCGTTATTCACATTCGTGGATTGTGATGTTTTAATTTGAGAGCCATTGTAGTTGAACACCTGTAGAATCATTTGATTGAAGGCCAATGATGTGAACCTATCGTACTCATGATGAAGGAAAACTATTGAATTATTAGTCATTTGGATTTTGTATAGGTCTACACTTTGAGTGATTAATACTCATAACTCCACCCAACTTGGACGTATCAGATGAAACCAAGGGTCTTCATTTCTGTCTTGATCTGATCAATGTATGAATTCTACCACATGAATAGATGGTTTGAAGTCGAACATGATAGAAAAACATCTAATTACCAGTCAATGATGTAAACCGTTAATAGGCACGAGAGAGAGTTGGCCATCATCACGAGTAAGGAATTATGTTCATGTCATCTTGTTTCATTTTTTAGCGAGCTTGACATAAGAAAAGAACCATGCTCATGGATACCTATTTCATTTTTTAATGATCTTGACATAGTAAAAGAACTATCCTTGTGGGGACCTATTTCATTTTTTAATGAAGTTGACATAGTAAAAGAACTATCCCCAGTGGAGTTGCCATTTTGTTGTGAAGACAATCCCTTCTGCAAACATAAGTGATCTATCTATTCCTATGAGAGGATCTAGCGACAAACAAGACAAACTAGTGAAGGTTTTCCTAGCTTATGTTGAAAAATGCAAAGTGAGAGAGAGAAACCTAACTCACTCTGATGTTAAGTGCTCAACCTTTGATGATGATATCGATCCATTAGCTTCCAGGCTCGCTCCTCGCTATTCCTTACATCTAAATACCTACAAGAGAGATCAAAAGACAACAAGAGATACAAGTTCATACATAGTATAATTCAAACATAAACTACATAACAGATCAAGGAGCATCATGCTAAATGAATAAAGATTTATACACTTATGGAAAGTAAACACCAAATCCATTTATTAATGAATAAAAAAGGGAAGCATACAAATGTTGCCTTGATGTTGGATACCTCCTTTGTAGTGGATTTCCAAGTCCAAGCCAAGACCATTCAGGCACTCCTTCTCCTTAGTTAGATGGGTAGTATTTGGGCATAGTTTCAGCATAGGAATGCAGGCAAGCAATGACCAACCATTTGGGGATGGAAGGGACTTGATTTATAGGAAGGGAGAGGGAGTTAGGGATCCAAAAAAGAGGGAGGAAGGTCCACATCTCAAGGGGAAGATCCCTAAATGTAGGATCAAGGACTAAAAATGGGATAACTTGACCATATCTCTATCCAACAACATCCAACTCATTCTTCTCGAAGATTCTAGTAGGCGAAACTTCTCCTCCACTTTAGGAAAGACTTCCAGAAGAAGTTTAGAGCGGGTTTCCATATGAAAAACCGCATTGGCAGCACTAGGTCAACATGCTGCAATAGGTCATCAATGCAGGCCAGTGGTAGTGCAAAGCACACTAATCCTGAAAACTAGGGTTTCATGCAAATTTCTCCAGAATTCTTTTAGCGCATCTTTTCTTCTATTCTTCAAGGATATTTTTGTATGTGTTTCATGGTGAGTACACTTTGATAGTTTTCGGCATTTTGATGCTTCAGGATATGAGACGGGAAGTGTGACAAAATATTGTGTAACACATGGTGAATTACTTTTGAGAATGTCTACATCTATTGTTTTTTGAACTCTTTCTATTTTTGTGATGTTGTGTAACATGGAAATTACGATTTCTGTAAAAATTCTCTTTCATCCAACATTGTGCTTTAGGGCCTAGATACTTTAAGTAACAATTATGGTTTTGAATGTATAGAAGGATTTCTTCAACTAAGTTCTTGAATAACTGAACTTGTACCATTATATCTGTTCATATATTTACATTTTTATATAATCCTATTAGAGGCATATACTTGATATGAAAAATATTTCCAGGTTTATAAACTTTTTTGTTTATATAAACTCTATTGTCTCAAAGGGTTAAAAATAAACTTTGTAGTTTATGTATGTTCATATGCTATTTCTGGAAAGTTTTCTCTTGTATCCTACAATTTATCTTAGAGTTCCTTTCTTGTTTTTGGTGTTTAGTTATATTTATATAATCATTTCTCTTTCTAACTCCTTATACAATTTATCTTTTACTAAAAAGCTATTTATTCCTTTATACATTATTTTTCTTCTATTAGCATAATAATCGACACTAATTTATCAACGACAACAAGCATATTGTTCTATTGTCTTCTCTTAGGACTCATTTACTTTTCTCGTCTGTTCTACATGAATTATAATTCTGAATTTGTTTTGCTCTACTTCATCTATAAATGTTCTTATTTTAAGACACCAAAATTCTTATTCTCTAAATAGTAGGATGATAAACCCTCTAGGCTTACAAGTCCTCTATAAATAGACAAATATTTGTTTTATTATGTTCTTTATTTTATTGATCTATGAAAAAGTGTTCTTTCTAATTTCATCTCAACACTTTCTATTGTTAATGTTCCTAATTTATTTATTTTTCATTGTTAAAAATTGTAAAGCTATGAAGGCCTTTCTTCCTCAATTCTGTAAGATAATTACTACATAATTTCCTTTCTACAATATTGCTATTTCGTTCCACATTCAAAGTTGTAATCTTTTAACAAAAGTATAAATGAATCCTTATACTCTGCAACCTCCTATACAATTTTTCATAATAACATCATTATTTCATTTTTCCTAAAATCTCTTTAGTAATTGTACTTATAAGTGCGTACAAATCATAAAAACAAAGTTAAAAGCTAATTCCCGACAAAGAACATTGTAACCACACACACACACACACACACACACACACATATTCGTACTGGTAATAAATTAAACATAACCTTAACATCCATCTTTTTCCTACTAATTATATAAACAACACTATTCTTTCCTATAACCAATAAATAAACTTGCATAGATAGAATTATAATTTCTCATCCACAGATTAGAACATTAATTCAAGGGAATAATGTCAAATTTTCTATCTTTAACATAGATGAATAAACATAGTTAGAAACATTGTCTTGAAATAGTTATGGAAATATATGGTTAATTACTTGGTTCTTACCAACCTTGACACAACAAACATTGCTTACCCCCTGAGAAAATTAGGCCTGTAAGTTTCTTGTCTGTCTATTCTCCCCACTTTTCTTCAGTCTCTCTTTTTCTCCTCAGAATAATTGAGACAAAAATAGGAGAATTCTTAGATAATACATCTATCACTTTTTGGGAGGTTATTAACAACCTCCACCTCACCAACAAGTGGTGAGTAGTTAATTGCTCATTTATGAGCTTTTGTTTCCCACTTTTAAAGACAATTTTCTGTCTTCTAGTAAACATTTAATTGGCCATTATAATAATTTTCATAATTAAATCTAATCACGTAGATTAGATGCCTAGTACTTTTTGATGGATAATAATACTTTCCAAAATAAAATTTCAACATTTTTTCCTCTTTCAACCATTTGTACTTATCCATTGAATTTTCTAGTTTGTCCTTATTCATAAAATAAGAAATAAATACAACTTATAACAACAACTTTACATCAGTTATTATCAGTAATATTACTGAATTAAATATATATATATATATATATTATATAGAATATATAATATATATATTATATATATATATAATATATATATATTATTATTATATTAATTATATAATATATATATATTAATATATATATATATATATATATATATATATTTTCATTCTAATGTAGTATACTAACTCAAAATTTAAACTCATATACACATAAATACCATGAAGTCCTTAAGACGAGGGATATCACATCCTCCCCTACTCAAATTTGATAATGTCTCGGTGTCTCAATCAGTTCTTTCTTTTGAAATCCATTTCAGAATATAAACCATAGAAGGACAAGCTTCCTTGAAAGCATCCTCCAATTCACAGGTTTCTTCTTCTGGAGTGAAATGTTTCAATTGAATCTTCAACTGCACTACTTCTCTATTCCAGAGTGTA
The DNA here is from genome assembly GCA_000404065.3 of Pinus taeda. Classification (NCBI taxonomy): domain Eukaryota; kingdom Viridiplantae; phylum Streptophyta; class Pinopsida; order Pinales; family Pinaceae; genus Pinus; species Pinus taeda. The sequence goes on along the minus strand of APFE030793956.1, from coordinate 18,075 downwards.
ACCACCCTCCGATCTAGAATACACTGTGGTTTTGCTAGGAACTCTCCCTCTAGTTCCACCTGTACAACATGCCAACCAATTACATGAGAAGGATCATGTACATAAATTTTCAATAATGAAACATGAAATACATTATGAATCTTAATGTTGGCTGGTAGGGCTAGTTGGTAAGCAACATGTCCAACTCTAGCTAACACTTCAGAGGGCCCACAATATCTAGGAGATAATTTATCACAATTGCCAAGCCTCAGTGTACTTTTATTAGGTTTGACTTTTAGGTATACATGATATCCCAAATTAAATTCTTTTCGAATCCTCTTCAAATTTGCATAACTTTTATGGAGATCTTGAGCTATTTTAAAGGTTTGTTTGACTTGCTTGACTATCTGTTCCATTTCTTTTAACATGTCTGGTCCTAGTATCAATCTGTCTTCAGGGTGATCCCAACTTAATGGTACCTTGCATCTTCTTCCATACATAACTTCGAATGGATTCATTTTTAAAGAAGCCTGATATCTTCTTCCCATGTTGTTTGCTTATTTTTTACATACATCCTTAACATATCCTCTAGTATCTAATTGATATTTTTTGTTTGACCATCAATTTGAGGATGGTAGGATGTACTAAAGTTTAACTTACTTCCCATCTTCTCAAATAATCCTTTCAGAATTAGGAGGTGAATTTAACATCTCTATATGGAATTACAACCTTAGGTACCCCATGAAGTTTGAAAATGTCTCTCATAAATATTTCTACAATGTTTATGGCTTTAAAAGTGGACTTGAATGGAATGAAGTGTGCCACTTTGCTGAGTTTGTCGACTACAACCATAATGGCACCATGTTGCTTCCTACTTATTGGTAGTCCGATAATGAAATCCATTGAGATAGTCTCACATTTCCACTTAGGAATGGGTAATGGTTGTAACAAACCAATGGGATGTTGATGAGATGCCTTAACTTGTTGACATTTAAGACATCTGACTACATATTAAACTGTCTCATTTTTCATGTTTGGCCAGTAAAAATCCTTTCTCAATGTTGTAATCAACGTTTTGCAACCAGGATGACCAACTGTTGGACTTTTATGTAGCTCATCTAATACAAAATTTTTCATATTTACTTCAATTGGTATGTAAATTCTACCTTTAAACAACAATAAATCTTGGCTGTTAATTAAGAAATCATATTCTTCTTCTCCCAAATTTTCAGTTTTCTATAGTTTTTCTTTAATTTTCATATACTCTAGATCTAAATTTGCAATTGTTTTGACCTTTTCAACTAGATTTTTTGACCAACTAATTGTTGTTGCAACTCAAATTTGGTTAAGCTTACTACTTAACGCTTCAACTATCTTGTTTTCCTTCCCTTTTGTGTAAAATCTCAAAATCATACTCACTAATGAATGCTAACAACCTAGTTTGTCTAACATTCTTTTTTTTTTTGCTGACAGGGGAATCGGCAACTGGGACAACCTCGCAACTCGCGTAACACGAGGTCGATTCTGGCTGCCGCCACTATAACCCCTGGGAGACTGCGTCCGCCCCTCTCCACAGCTCTGGGTTAGTCCGGGGATTTGAACTCGTGAGCTTCAGTACGGAGCCCACCTTGCAAATGAACTTCACTGCAATGTGATTACCAACTTGCCTACTCCGTGGGGCTCTAGTTTGTCTAACATTCAAGTTAGGCTGACCAAACATATATTTGAGACTAACATTATCTATTCTTTGCTGAAATTGTCTACCTATTAAATAATGTCTCCACATCTTGAATGCATGTATGATGACTGCTAATTCTAGATCATGAGTAGCATAATTCTTTTCATGTTCTTTCAATTTTTTGGATTCATAGCAGATGACATGACCTTATTGCATTAAAACTCCTCCCAATCCTTCTTTGCTTATGTCGGTGCATATCATGAATTATTTATTGGGACCAACTAGTTTTAAAATGGGAGTTTTTGTCAAATATCATTAAAGCTTATCATAGCTAGCTTGACATTTTGGAATCCACTCAAACTTAATTTCCTTCTTTTATAAATTAGTAATTGAATAAGAAAGTTTTGAGAACCCTTCTATGAATATCCTATTATATCCTGTGATTCCCATAAAGGCTCTAAACTCTTCAACATTCTTGGGTGTTGGCCACTGCAAAATTTATTTTACCTTTTCAAGGGCTACAACAGTTCCCTCTTTTGATATTACATGTCAAAAATAGTGTATTTGCTTATGGTAGAATGAACATTCGCTAAACTTAGCATAAAGTTCATGATCCGGATTTAAACAGGAACGCAACAAAATACATAGAAAACCATATACACAAATATGCAGCGGAAATAATACTTCATTTCATTAATGGAAAATACTGAAATATGCTTACAACCAGAAATGGAAATAAACCAGCTAGGGCGATGGTAGCTTATCTCT
>APFE030793952.1:0-15214 GCA_000404065.3 Pinus taeda | reverse complement strand
TATGATAAAAAAGTAATAGCAATTATGGAAATGACATATGTTTTTTTTTTCTCTGCAAATACTAACTTCTATTAACTGAAATGCAAAATATTTTTACATATGAGCGAGGCGTTACAGCACTCGACAAAACAAAACTGCCCCATTACAGACATAAGCTGGGGAAATCAGTTACAGAGTGCAAGAGACCAGAAAGCACACATAGAGAGAGACATGCATCGCCGAGAAGGAGAACTGAGCCAGCACAACGACACAAAAAACATTGCAACCCAGCAAATACAGAGTCATCAAATTCCCATCTGAGAGCCAAAAACAGTAGGACAATTGCATAGAAACCTGATCATAAGTCTGAGACCGGAGCCGAAACAAAAAGAGACAGTCCCAATAGGCGTTACTTCTCTTTTGCTGGGTCATTGTCCTTCTTCTCATCCCGAGCAGTGTCACCATCCTTAAAACCTTCATTACCGCTTAAATCACTGTCAGGGATAGTTATGGCATGTTCCGCTTCGCCATGAGTTTTGTCCTCAGCTGTAGGTCCTGTGTCGTCCAGAGGAGGAAGGTTTTTGAGAAAAGCCTCCTGGTCATCTTTCTCTTTTTCCCAATTTTCCTTGCTGTCACTATCCGAGGAATTCTCACTGCCAGGAGAGGGATCAGGGGCGATGCAAGCCAAGGTGGAGACAAGGTTTTCCTCTTCCGAGAGTATAAGGGTGATGTGGGCAGTTACCAGGGGCCTATGCAGATTACTTTGAAACTTGAAGTGCGTTGTTTGAAAAGCACTATTTGGCCTAGGCTTCCGACCAGAGCTAACAGAAGGCCGAGCTTCATGGGCGGGGTAGGGATTGAACAGTTCCGTCGCTGTTTCCATGGCAAGACCAACTGGAGGATGCACATGGTTGTCACGACGCCCCCTAGAACGGTGCCTTTTGCCAGAACGAACCATGATAACAGAAAGAAGGTAGGCCTTTAAAGGATTATGGACAAGATGACCACCAGGACGGAGACTGGTGAGGCAAGAAGGATGCCCAACAAAGCTATCAACTAACACCATTGATCTATCGACCAACACCACAGTGTGACTGAGCGTATAGACAACCATGAAGATAACAGACATAGACAGAGTGCAAAAATCCAGAACAGGGGAGAAATTACCCTTGAGAGAGATGGCTTTGAGCCTACGGCAATGCCCCAAATTTACGCCATCACCCACAACTCCCGTAAACCTGGTTCTAATGCCGCGCAGCAGAGCACAAAGCTGGGTGAGAGAACCATGGATCGACATGATTATAACAGGAGGCATATTGCATCGATCAACACAGGACTTAAATGCAAATCCTCCTCCCAATCTCGCATTAATATTCATTCCTCGCTCGCATGAGGTTACGTCCCGGGAGGCCACGCTGCTCTGCAACTGACAGTACTGGGCATTAACTACCTGCACGGAGATCTGCGGTACCACTTATGCCACCCGGATCCGGGAGAAATGACATATGTTATAAGCATCAATTATTAACATTGATTATGAACATATTCCTTTTCCGAAGGAACCTATGAAAAAAAAATTGTATATTTTTCTATGTTCCATATGTGCATTAGTACATTACATGTTATTTCTATAAGCATTTAATATTATTTATTGAATATTTTCAAATAATATAGTGTGGATTGACTTTGTATTTATATACACAACCTTAAATTTTAAAGGACATTGCACATAGAAATCAACGTTATTATTTTATAGCCACATCTTATGAATGGAACTTGAGTAAAATCATTATGGATAGGGAGTGAGTGCTTTATTGGCAACCATATTCCATGGTCTCTTTTACCTAAGATTTGTGCTTTTAGTGTAATGAATTATAGTATTATCTTTGTGGTTTTGAAATTTATGACATTGCAGTTTTTATTTGTTTATGGTTTCTATTTACTTTGTCCAATCTAAAATTCGAGTAAAGGATATAGTCTTTCATGAAATACGCATTGTCTAGGTATCTAGCTAATTGGATATTGAATAAAAACCATTTGAATAAGTTTTTCAATCATCCACAAAGCAATATTTATATATGAAGAATGGTAAATATTGCACTTATATTGTCTTCTAAATGAGCGAAATAATATTGGATGTTATGCCCCATTCATAAATGTAAGATATACACACATCACATATTATGAGTGTTTGGATTTTAGCCCTTTTTCTACAAGGTGTCAACATGTTTGTTAATACAAAAATATCCCTTTCCATTATGAAATTTGAAGAGTTTGGGCTATAATGGTTCATGAAAGACTAAAGGTGGCTACATTACCCAATCCATTATGTTATTGAAACACATCCTCTTCACTATGTTTTAGAAAGAGAATATTATCTATGCATAATAAGAGGACATGCACTCGTAATCTAAGAATATACTCAACAAATTAATAATTACATTTTACAAACATTTTATTTCTTACCATAAAATAATACCATAAGCCTTATAATTATACACAAACACATTTCACAAGGCATCTTTCTCTAGCATACAATAAGCTAAATGATATTATCAAGAGTACCTTGATTTAGTACAAGAGCGCTTGGAAATTATGAGATTGATTTAGATATAATTGGGGCAATTTTTAAAAATTTTGAAAGCCTCTACTTAAGATCTTTAGAAACTAACAAATTATTAACAAACTTATATTGAAATTATTGTAGCTACCAACATACACAATTCTCATGTTAAGCACAACCAACATGTTCTTAAAATACAATAGAGAAAATGTTGTGCTCCCATGGGCTAATTTCATTTAGAATAATGCATTCTATTAAATATAATAGAGTCTCTATTACATTCCAAGATTCAGAGGTCCTAGGAAAAGAAACATTTGTAATCAAAGTTTAGTCCTTTAAGTGGAGTGAGCCATAAAAATCTCTGATTCAAAAATTTTAAATGAGCAAGAGATTTCCATCTAGATAGTCCAGTCCATGTTTCACATATATATTTTTGTATTTAATAACTAATGGAAATTCAAAAAGAATTTTTGAATTATATTTTACATTTCTTTGACGAGTTTTTTATCTACATTGAAACATTATATCATTATATTGAATAAAACAATGATATATGCCAGCAAGTGACATTCAAATATTATACCAAGAAACAATATTACATACACTAAGACATTAATGTATATAGAGAAGTGTTACTAATCTATGTAGGGAATCGATACAATCCATAAACTTGTCTTTGTGTGTTGTTGGGAGACAACCCCATTACCCAACACCTTGCTTTGTCCCAAACAATGAACATAACAAAAACTCCCACAAATCCAATCCCTACTCCAATCCCTAATGCTAACAAAGACATTTCTTCATTTACATAGTTGAACCATCTTGCTTTAACATTATTTCCACTACCACTATCTCTCACCATTGTTGTATTTGAATTCACATTTTGCTTGCATGGTGGTAGAGCAAGCCCACATAAGCACTTATTATTATGAAATGAAGTCACAGTAAAAGTGTAGAATTGTGTACCTCTTGGGATTTCCCCACATAGGTTATTATATGAAAGATTAAGCGAAGCCAACATTGATAATTTTCAAAGTTCTTGAGGAATTTCTCCATGCAATTTATTTTTGGCCAAGTTTAACTCCTCTAGAGTAGATATGTCACCAAGGCCTACAGTTATTTTCCCTTCTAATTGGTTCCAAGATAAATTCAACAATCGCAAGCTATTCACACTTGCTATGCTTACAGGGATTTTTCCAATAAGATTATTCATTTGTTGAATTGAGGCTTCTTTGATCCATATTGAGTTTATGAGAAAAAGTTTTTCTGCGTAAATCACATGATAATACATTTGTCGATGCATTTCGAAGCAATGAGTGCGGTTCATCGTCAGGACAAGTTGAAGAATCAGATCATGGCTACAAATTAAATAGGGAGAGCAGATCTTCCAACGGCTAGAAAAACGGCTATATTAGATAATACTGGAAAAAAAATGGCTAAAATTGACCAAGAAATGGCTAGATTTGGCTATTCAAATTGTTTAATTATAATAATATTATTATGCTAAAACAAATATTATTTTAATACCCAGATAAGTTAACAATACTACTAGGGAATATTTATAATAAAATTGATAGAAATGTTAACATAGAAAAATAGAACTAGGGAAAATAACTGATAGTAATCGAAAGGGTTTGATATTAACTAAACTAATAATAATTCATATTATATTATTATTATATAATAATGTTATAGTATTTATTATTAATGGCATGTGTAACTAATTAATATAAATTTAATAGTAAGGTTATTTTATGGGTATAAATATTAATAGATCTACGGATATTAGTAATTGTAAGTATTTAATATTAACAAAAATAATTAACTATTGTTATATTATATATACTAGATTAGTCAAGAAACGGGAATATCTATACTAATATTTAACATATATTATAAGTAATATTAGTTATTATTATATTCTTGTTGTAGTATTACTCTAATTATTAATGGTTAGGGTAACTAACAGTTTTAGGGAAATTGGTAATAGTAAGGATTTATTGTAATCTTATTATTAATATAATAGTGTTATAATAATAGTATTATTATTAAAGGTAACCAAATTTATTGGTAAAGCTGTCTAATTTAGCTATTTAAATATCCTTATATTAGATAATTTAATCTATTTATATAGTTAGGAAAATGACTCTCTCTTAAAAATAAGAAATCAAAGGAGATTCCTAAAGAGGATCAAAGGATTATGGCTAAAGAAAGCAGGTTAAAGGATAACAAGCTATTAATAGAGGGAGGGGAGGAAGGGGAAGAAATGACTAGGAAAAGAGGGCTTGTATCCAGCAACTAGTGATCTTCCAACCATCTTCTCTATTGAGATTGCTTGGCCTTCTTTCAATCTCAATGGCTTCCCTAAATTTTTGGTGATGGAATTTTTGGTGATGGAATTGCGCAACTTTAGCAATAACATTGGCCTCCTCAATACAAACATGATGTTTGGTCTTCTCCGCATGCTCTGTTAGTGCGGAAGACTTGGTTCTCCTGTGTTTTAGGTTAGCTACGTGCTTATTAACCCTTTGATTAATAGAGCGTCCAACCTCACCAATATAGGGGGTCCCACAGGAACAAGGAATAATATAGACACCCTTCATGTCCTTAGGGTCGATAGGATCCCACTGATCGAAGGGATTTACGAATGGTGTTAAGGGGTCTAAAGGTCGAGCGAATATTATGCTTCTTGAGAATCCTAACAATCTTATCAATGGTCCCTTGAACAAAAGGTAGATGGACCCCTCGGATTCGTTCTTTAGGTTCTTTTTTAACTATCAAATTTCTGGAAGCTTTAAGGAAATCCTTCTGACCAAGGTGTCTACTATAACCATTCTCAACAAAGACATTAAAGAGATGGGATTTCTCTTTCTCAAAGCTCTTTTCATTAGAGATCCTTAGGGCACAAGTAGAGAGGGTGTTGAGAACGCCCAACTTTTGAGCTGGGAAATGGTAGGAACTGGCATGAAGATATTGCTCCACATGTGTTTTCTTCCGAAACACTTGGTGGGAGAGGGAACCGTCAATATTCCTTGAAACAAGAATATCAAGGAAAGGGAGGCAACCATCAACTTCTTGTTCCATGGTGAACTTAATGGCGGAGGATTGACTGTTGAGATGTTTGAAGAAGAGATCTAACTCCTCTTGGCCATGAGACCAGATGACATTAGTGTCATCTACAAATCTTTTCCAAAGTTTAGGTAGGAGACGTGCTGAGGCCAGAGCTTTGGATTCAAAATCTTCCATAAAAGGATTAGCAACAACAGGGGAAAGGGGTGAGCCCATGACAACACCACAGGTCTAACTAAGAACTCGCCCTCAAAAGATTATTCATAGACAAATCAAATATCATGTCAGTTTGTCACACATATGGCATAATATATTCAATCCCTTTTATGTTTGCTACCATTTCATATCCATACACGATTGCTTGTGAAGATTTGTTGACTGTAAATCCTTGGAGTGTATCAAGATCCAATGGTATTTCTCTACTAAATTTATTGTTGGATAAACCCAACACAAACAACTTGCTCAGACTTGTAATCCACTGAGGAATATTAACGTGAAGGTTATTGTAACCAACATTTAAAACTTGCAAGTCACCAAAATTTATGATGTATGGAGGAAGCTTGCGTGTAAACCCATTGTGTCTTAAATTTAGCACCAAATGTTTTGTGCAATTGGTCAATGATGAGGGAAAAGTGCGAGAAAAGTTGTTGGAATAAGCAGATAAAATAGTTAAATAAGTCCAATTATATATGCCTTCAATAGGAATGGATCCCTCTAATTTGTTTTGTGATAGATCTAATTCTTGAAATGAAACTAAACCATTGATATTGTTAGGGTTACTCCCGGAAAAGCTATTATTATAAATGTAAAGTATATGGAGAGCTTTTAATTGGCCTAACCTATATGGAATTTGACCATTGAATTTGTTTGAATACAACAACAAATATTCCAATGATTGAAATTTTATATTGCACTCGAAATTACCCATGTCAACCTATTTTATGAGAATACAAAATATTCAAATTTTCTTAAATTTCCTATTGTATTTAAAATTATCCTGGTCAAATTATTGTTTGAAAGCAAAAACCATTGTTTTCTCAAATTTCCTATTGTACTTGGAAATTTCATTTAAATAGGCTTTTTCAGTTCAGCTCTTAATTCGGGGGTGAGGGCACAGAGATAAAGAAAAATGTGGTAAATTGCGAACGAATTTAGTGGTGAGGTATGATTTGGACAGCATTACAGAATATAAAAAAAGCTTTTTTATCGCTGGTAAAGACCAAAGCTAACAACACGCATTTGTAATTTAATATTTATATAATAAACAGCTAAAATATTATGTTTTTTTATTTAATTTATTGATTAAGTATCAGCCACTGTATTTTTCGTATCGTTAAACCCACAGTAGTTAAAATAGGACCACCCGAAAACTTCGCATAGTTAAAATAGCTTTACCATTTAATTAATATTTTAAATCTATTTATTAATACCTCAATATTATATTGAGGTTTTTATATGTATGGATATAAATATTTAATAACATATAAAACTAATTTTCTTTTACAATATTTTCTATCTTAAAACCTAAAGAAGAACTTGATCGCCACCCCATTGTATTGGAGAAATGACACACGAGATTTAGGGGCTTTTTGACGGATTTTAATTATATCAAATATGGGTTATCTTAGATAATTTAGTTTCATGATACTATTTGGATTTATGGTATTTATTAATTAATTTAAATCTTTTAATATGACTGAAAAGGTTATAATATATATGGTTTAGTGTAATTTATAAATGTTTTTTTTAATATGTTTTTCTGAATTAATTTTAATAAATTCAGTACAGATTTTTAAAAATTTGAGATTAATTATCAATCAACATAATTCAAGAGTTTAAGATTTTTCACTGTGTGAATTATTTATATATTTCAAAAATACTTTTTAAACAACAAAAAATCTCATTCTCGCTTGAAATGTATCACCAAATTCCAATATAATAATAAAATCTTTTCCTATAATTAGACCATATTTAATATATATCATACAATTAATTAATTAATTAATTTATACTTCAATTTAAAATTATGATTTTTTCCAAAATTTAAAAATTATATTTATAATTTTTTCAATTAACTTATATTTGAAACGGATTGTTAAAATAAAAAATAATAATTTAAATAAAATATTGATTTAAATATTTATAAAATAGATAATTTTAACTCTTAAAATATTTATTTATTCATTAAAAAAATTAAGTGTTAACAAAAAAAATTCGTTAAGATTAATTTATTAGTAAATTTAAAAATTTCTCTTTAATCATGATTGTCCAACAATTTCTATCTTTATCAACAACTTTATTCTTCTCTCATTCTCTCAATCCAACTCATAAACTTAGAAAATATATTGAAATTCCATGATATCATGACTTTCTCTTTATCAACCAAAATTCTCAGTTTCTAGAGTCACTTAAATCAAGTGCATACAAATAACCAATAAAGTTAGAAAATACATTGAAATTTCATAATATGATGATGTTCTTTCTATCAACAAAATTTCTAATTTTCTAACCCCACTCAAGTCAATACAGAGAACCCTTAAAGTTAGAAAACACATTGAAATTGTGATTTCTCATGTTTAAGCCCTAGTAAAACCAAGTAAATACAAATAATTCATCGAATTAGAAAATACATTGAAATTTCATGATGTTCATTTTATCAACAAAATTTCTAATTTTCTCACCCATTTAAGTCAAGTCAATATAAATAACTCATAAAGTTAGAAAACACATTGAAATTTCATAATATGATGATGTTATTTTAATAACAAAAGTTTTCATTTTCTAACTTTAGTTAAAATCAAATCAATATAAATAACCCATGTAATCTTCACCTAAAATAATGTTCTCACATAATGTTCTCTTTATCAACTAGATTCCCCATTTCTTAACCCCGTTTAAAACAATTAAAGATAGTATAATAATTTTGCTTTTTATTAATGAAAATTTCCATTGTTGTTTTTCTTTTGTATATTTTCCTTTTTATTAATGAAAATTTCCATGGCTTTTTTTCCTTTTATATCTAATTCAATATAAAAGAATATAAACATATCTAATTTCTTTGTTTTGTAATTTTCTTAACTTTTCCAACTCCATCATTATTTTTCATTTTTCCCCTTTTTAATCTCTTTTTCATAATTTTTAAAAAGAAATATAATGGATTTTAATAATATGATGACTTTTTTATATTTTTTATAATATAATATCTAACATTATAATTTTGAAATAGTATTAAGAAAAAAATTATCACATTAATAATATAAATTTAATATGAAAATATCATTTTACATACTTTTTTAAATTAAAATTAATTATTAATTAAAAAATATTATTCTCATATACCTTAATTAATCTATAGTATAATATTAATATTTATAACTTTGAAAAAAAATATTGTAATAATTAAAATAAATAAATATAAATATATAATATTAATATAAACATATATATAATTATGGAAAAATCATATACATATTTAACTTTTTTACGTACAAAATTAAAAAGAAACTAGACATTAATAATATAAGATTGGAGAGTGCAGGTTTTCAAAATTCAAATTCATATTGTGTGTTGTTACTTCTAGAAAAATGTGGACTAGGTGTGAAACATTTGATATTTCAAAAAATACCCATATAGATAGATATCTTTATTGTGACTCTCACAAGCTCCCAACATAAGAATTTATCATCCTTAACACCTTAGTCACTAGGGTCATTCAAAATTCTACACCCTAAATTTTTGAAAAAGGAAAATCCCATTTAACTAAGGTCTTCTTATCTAATGGCTACAAAATCTTTCAAATAAAAAGAGCCTTACATTCATCTATCAACCCAGAAACATTCAAACCCTTGTCCAACCCCATAGCCAAAGTCACCCTTCCTTATGCCCAAGTGATCATTGTTCGCATCTCAAAATCCCTTGCAAAAAAGAAAATTCAAACTATATATATAACTCACACCACCCTTTAACAATTATTCTTGTGTTAAGGATCACTCTCATCCAATTACTGTCTTGGGATTCATCAAATTCAAAGTTCTTGTGAAATAACCTACATTGCCCAACTAGGAAGACATTTTTAAAGAATATATAGTTGAAACCCAACACAATATAATCTCTAAATATTCCTTTGTTGAGCACTCTCACAATTCAAACACTTTATTAACTTTGTGTTAGGTTAGTTTAGTTAAAATTGACTCAGTCCAGTTATTGGTGGTTTTCATTCTCTAGGTTTATGAGAACCCATGGTATTGAACAATTGTATTCATGTGGAACATAACATATTTAAAGGTAGAAACAATGCATGTTAATTTGTCATAGTGGTCGTTGGGATCACAAGCAACATTGTTTTTAGATACCACCACATTTCTCAATTTCGTGAACTTAACAATTGGTATTAGAGTTGTGATCAATGTTGTTGTGTGTTGATCAAAGCATGGTTATGAATGACCAGAGTTCTATGAGAAATACAGAGAAGACATGAGGAAGAAAAGTGCACATGTTGGCAAGAAATCTAAGATACACAAAGATGGTATAAATATTTCTATGAACACGATGTTAACTCTTGAGTAGAGGAGGAGATGAGCTTCATGATTTGAAGGAGAGATTTGTGACGTATGCAAGTCATGCATCATTGTGGTCACATGGAGGAACACATATTGAGACTTCCGATGGTGGCTTGGAGGTTGTGGATGTGGTCATGATGAAAGCCTTAGAAATATGTGATCAGGAGGTGAGGTTGTGTCTACAAGCATGAGAATAAGAACCTTGGAATGCAACAATTTAGGAGATGACAAAACTAGAGTCTCTAAGAAGCAGTGGGAAATAGGCAGCATTGTGCGGTAGTGCTATAAAGTTTGTGAAAAATGGGTTCAAGATGAGCAAAGTAGTTGTTACGTGGATAATTAATTTCATGTGCGAAGTGAGCTTGTAAGTTAGCTATTAGCGAGTGAGACACAAAACAAAACACTAGTTGGAGTCAGCCATGAATAGTCACGTAACCTTCATGCTACTGAGTGAGTGATCCTACCAAATGTGAAGGGTGTAGATGATAATTGGAAATGTGGGGCTTACGACGTGTAAACCTGAGTGTCCTATAAGATGTGGAAAGATCCAAGGGAACAATCTAAACCTTGGAGGTATTGAGTGCCAATATTGTTGATGGTATGGAAAGGGGTTTTATGCCTCTAGCATATTCTTGAAATGTTGGGAAGATTGTACAAATGCGCAGGGATATGGACATGGGAGCTTGTTTAAGCGTTTATTAACACGAATGACCATGCTAAAATGAAACAGACTAAAGAAATAAGTTTTGTTGATCTTAACAAAGAAAAGGACAATGGAGATGGTAAATAGATTTTCCAATCCCTGGAGTTTCATGCGGCATAAATATGAAGGTGAGATATGGATGGAAGATGGGTTCGTTTTTGAAAAATATTTAGGTGATCTAGATTTTATGAAGGAATGAATTGAAATACACATATAAAAAGAAACATAAATATACAGTGAAAAACATATTTTCAATTCATTAATAACAAAGTATTGGAAATTGTTTATATGCAGAACATAAATAAACTAGCTCATGCGATGGTAGCTTATCTCTGAGGAGAGATGTGGCATCTACATGCTTTCTGAACTTTGTTACAATGAGGCTCGAACACCTATTTATTATTGACAAACAATGGAAAACCTTAAAAATCTAAAAACCTAACCCTAGGAGATGAAGTGCCAAAAGTGAGTGGGCACCGTTGGGGTAAATTAGTAAATCCACTTCGTGGGGTCATAACATTGGAATATGATATCTATTTTATGCATATGATACATCGTTAGAAATATATATCCGAGTTCTAAAAATTTCGGTTCCAAACCCTTTCCAAATGTTATTGATTTTCTTGTTTCCAAAAAAATGTCATTTAGGGCCTCAAAACAAGGGACATTCAAATATTATACGAAAAACAATACTATATACACTAAGGCATTAATTTATATAGAGAAGTGTCATTGATCTATTTAGGGAATCAATACAATCCTTAAAATGGTCTTTGTGTTTTTTTGTGAGACAACCACATTACCCAATACCTTGCCATATCCCAAAAAATGAACATAGAAACAACTCCGAAAAATCCAATCCACACTCCCATCCCTAATGCTGTCAAAGATATTTGTTTATTTACATAGCTCAACCATGTTGTTCTAACATTATTTCCACTACCATTGTCTCTAGTCACTATTTTATTTGATTTCACATTTTGCTTGCATGGTGGTAGAGTGTGATGTCCCCAATAATCATAAATATTTTATTACTGCAGTAAACAAACTGAACATTATTATTTTAAGTTTATAAATTTATTACTTTGATTAAAAGATTTACATGAGGTAAATGTTTTGATAATGGCAATCATATGTCAAGTGGTTAGGGTAGGGAGTTACCTATCCCTAAATACTTCCATGAGGATTTATTCTCAAGGAAATAAATCAAGAGGGTATTGGTACTTGAGATGAAAAGAGGAAAAGGAGAAGGGAGATTTCTGTGTTGATGAATTAGGTAGATTCCCAGAAGGCTAAGTCTAGTTAAGAGCAGATAGTTGTGACCAGTAAGACTAATGGTCTTGCAGGGAATATCGTGCATATGAGTAACAACTCAGGGTTTAACTCCCTACTTAATCTTATCATGCAAATTTTACTAGTGTTTAAATTACCTTAGAATATTGACTTATAATTATCAAGAAATATTGATACATACCTACATTGGTGAAGCTGTAAATTTATTACTGATATAAATTTTGTTATTATTCAATTCCCAACTTACCTCCTCAAATTTAAATTTTGATAGGATATGGTCTCCTTCCATTTATTCCAATTTAAATATTCATATCTCATTCCCAAAATGTTCTCTCAAATTTACTTGGGAGAAGACATGGTCGTGTCCAATTAATTCCCAAATTATATATTTATATCTCATCCCAAAAATGTCCTCTCAAATTTACTTGGGAGAAGACATGGTCCTCTCCAATTAATTGCCAAATTATATATTCATATCTCATCCCCAAAATGTCCTCTCAAATTTACTTGGGAGAAGATAAGTCAAATGTAAGGATGAGGGGATAGTTATGAAATTAATGAGATGTGGTTGAAGTGGAGAAGAGAAGGGGGCATAAAAGGGGAGGGATGAGGGGAGGAGAGGGGATCCTTGGTCTTGCTTTTGGTTTTGGTTTGGTTGAAGTTTTGGAGGATTTGTTTTGAGAGTAAGGTGGAGAAGAGAGAAGGGAGAAAATGAGAGTATTATTTATCTTGGACACACTATATTTGGTTGGACTTGAGCTCGAAGGGCTAGCGAACCGATAGAGGATTCTTTGGCTCAGAAATACTTCCTAGTTGGCTACGAGGTAAATCCAGTCAGTAGTCAAAAGGAGCATCCCAGCAGGATCATGAGTTCAATGGCATCTCAACTAGGCTATCAGAATACGTATTCCTATATTTATAGATTACTCATGTAAGTGATTGAAATGAAATGCTCACTATTTAATTGTAGGAAATAAATTTTAATGGTAAATTATCATCGATTAAATGTTTAGTTAGAAATAAACAATTTCCTGTTTTATTGTATTTGAAATTAGAGAATTTAGTTCTGTTAGAGGACCCTAGGATGGAGCCTTACACATGGTATCAGAGCGGGTTCAAAATCTGGACCCAAGACCCACTAGACACAAATCTCAAGCAACAACTTTGAAAAGACTGAGGCATTTTCTTTGGCTGCCCTCGTCAGTCCTTCACTTTCAAGACATTTTTATCAAAACAAAATTTGAGTATCTGACCTAAATAATGTTGTCAATATATCAAAAGGAATTACATATAACTATCATAGAATCTAATCTATAACTAGATTCATAGTCAATATCAGATCATGTGGTTGTTCTTATTATTTTTCTCAAGATTACATTCACGGTGTCATGTCGTTAATTAGTACACTGATTAACTTAGATTAGTATGCAACCCAAAAGAATTTAAACTAAATATTCTTATTACAAACTAGAATTTCTTATCATATTTTCAAAGTGAAGCCTCTATTCCCCTTGCCAACGATTATCTTCGAGCAAAGCATTAAGAGATGTCTTATGCTTCTTGTAGAATTAATTAATTTCCTCTATTGTGAGAGGTTCCTCTTCTGCATTTTCGTCCCACCCAAGAGACCTCATAAAAGCAATTTCTTCCTCTTCTGACCATCTAATGAAATACATGTCATTCATGGGTGTTGAGCAACCCAATTTATCCATATCCTTAGGACAAGTACTGCTATTTCCAAAAATGGAACAATTCACAGTACTATTTTTCTTGTGAACTTCATCTACTACTGTAATATCTTTCTTATATTTATCAGGACTTTCGTCAGGAGAGCCATTTATTTTTACATCATTTAAAGACTTATTCCCAACAAGGCTCTTCCCACTCAATTCATCCATTTTCTGCCCAGTTGATAAAGTGGACTTATCTTGTGCCTCTCTGGTCATTAGTAGACTCCCAGAGGCTTTCTTCCTAAGAACATTGAAAAATTCATTTCGATTTTGCAACACCGATTTCTTATCATCCAGTGCTAAGCTTCTGTGTTTTGATTGTGCTTCCAATCCTGTCGAATCTACAATTGACATTGTTGACCTTACTTTGCTATCCCCTCGCATTTGAGGCATCGAAATATTTGATGCCAAAATTTCCTCCCTGCAAAGGATTCTCTCCTTGAGTTGGCTTCTTAAATTTCATTTTTTGAGGTGAACGAACAAAATGATTCTGATCAAAAGGTCCTAGAGGCTGTTGAAATTTACCACCAGATGAGACGGTTTCAAACTGGGCGTGTTTAAGTAATTTTGACCTCAAATTTTCAGATTGGAAAGCAGACATGTTCTTTGGTAAAGTACGTGTCAATGGGAATAGTTGCCTTGACTGCTTCAGGGAAAATTCCTCCCGATTTTGGGTTGCAGCATTTACCTTAGGAGAAGCACAAATTTGAGGGGGGATTTTGTGCTGAAGTGAAGACCATGTTTTCTCCACCTGCACGTTCAAGATGAAACCAAACTTTGGTGAGCAATCTTTTCAGCTAAAGTAGAGAAACCATTGCTTCTTGACAAACCCATAGTTGATATTGGAATGTCAACTAAGGAAGAAACATGTCCGTTGGCTCTAGCAATAGATATCCCTCTCCCTGATGTGTCATGAGACAAACCAACTAGGATAGACAAGCCTGGTAAAGGTCTGCCTAAATCAGATCTCCCATCTTGTCCCCGCCCTATATTATCTTGATTTAAATTAAAACTAGCATGCTTCATTTCAGTACCAAGAAATGGAAAGTCCCTTTTAAAAGAGACTTTGTCTACAATACTGGCAAAAGAAGCATGGGGCAGAGGTGACTCTCTTCCATATTTTTCTGTGCCCTCCAAAAGCTTTTTTCTTCAAATATACATTGAGCTCTTAAACTGGACCCATGATGTGAAGTACCAAATTTCTTACAGTCTCTGCCTTTATCGTCTCCATTTACTCTTCTGTACCTATCATTCCCAACTCTTCCACCTACATTTTGTTCTAGTTCCCTCTCTTGTGAAATTTTGCAGTCATGAAATT
>APFE030793934.1:62284-81881 GCA_000404065.3 Pinus taeda | reverse complement strand
CCCCCGCCTGCGCAATCGGCGTGATGAAAGGGGGGCTCCACCCCCCCTCTAACCCCCCGGTTCACTACGTAGGTTAGTCGTGGAAATAATATAACACAACCCAACAGAACTTTCCTCCCTTCCCTTGAACAAGTCCAACCATCTCTCCCTCTCTTAATCATCCCTGACGAACCCTAGACACCTTAAAATATCCTTCTAGCATTCAGCTATCCTTTCCACCCACTTTCCCACCTTCAAAACCTCCAAAACTGCTCTAGGCATCCTCCTGTAGATCCTCTTGTAGACCTCCTGTAGATCCCTTGCAGCCTCCTGTAGATTTTCTTGTAGGTGAATTTTTGAAGTCTGATTGTAGGGAAAACCTCCAGAAGGCCACCAAAGGCCTCCTAGGACCCATCCACACCTTCCTACACCTCCGCAAATCCCAAAGTCACTCTCTATCGCCACTTAATTGCTGCCACATCCACAAACAAATAAATTACATGCATGACAATTTCACATAAAAGTAAATAAAAACTCAAAAAGATGTTTTTTCTTCATTTCCTTCTAAAAATAACTTGAATAGATGTTGTTTACTTCCTAAGTAGGTAATGGCATTCATTTCATGGGTTTTCATCTCTCTTTCTACAACATTAGGGTTAGTTGGTTAATTAGGGTTTGCTAGGTTGTTTTTACATTTTAGTCTTCTTTCTCTTTCTGCAAGTAGAGTAGCCTCTGTAGAGTAAGTTTTCCTCTCTTTCATCACATATAAAGATTCTTCTGAAATTCATAGAAGTTGGCTTGAGCTCCTAGTGATCTTGCGCCAGCTGACCAAGTGACAGCCTGCAGTAAGAACTATTACTTGTGCATACAACATCGTCGCTTCCAAGTTTGTTATGAACTACTCGGTTGATAAAAGTAAAGTAGGAAGCCCAGAAGTTGCAGCATTATTGCTGCAATACTGGTGCTCACCAATTTTTGGTGTTGTTGCTGGGGAAGCGTCAGAGTATTTTGTGGTTACTGCTTTCTTCTATTTTCTACTACAACAATCTTCTCAGTAGTTTATTGCAGCAAAATTAGAGTAGTTGTTTCTTTCAGTTTCTGCATTTCCCTTTCAATTCTGCAATTTTCATTTCAGCAAAAGTAGATTAGTCAATTCCTTGCTTTCATTTCAATTCTACAATTTCCATTTCAGCAAAAGTAGATTAGTCATTTCCTTACTTTCATTTCAATTCTACAATTTCCATTTCAGCAAAAGTTTATTAGTCATTTCCTTGCTTTTATTTCAATTCTGCAATTTCCATTTCAGCAAGTTCATTTCAGTTAGTTGCAATTTGGTTGTTCAATCAATTTTAGTTTTGCAGGTACAAGCAGAAAATAAAAAAAACCACCCAAAAATATTTTTTTTCATGCCTCGTAGGAACACAAATATTTCAGGAAAATTATTGCCCAACACCCCCACCACATCACATAGCCACCCTTCTCTCTTCTTCGGTGGCAGTGATCAAGAAGAGCCTCTAGGTGAAAAACTAGAGATATTTGAAGAGCCTATAGGGGAAGAAGAAGAAGAAAACATCCCTCCTGAGACAATGGTTGAAAACATAAATGCTAGGGGGAATGGAGAAAGAGTAGAGGGTACCTTTCCCATCTGAGAGACCAATGGGGACACTAAAATAAAGAACATAAGCCCTTCATCCCTACCTCACTTTCATGGATTGACTACAGAATATCCTGACACCTTTTTGTTTGAGTTTATTGTTATCTATCGAACCTATGACTATGCAGAAGATGAGCAAAAGTTGAAACTATTTCCTTCTACCCTCAAGGATGCAACATTGTGCTAGTTCATGGGGTTTCCTGACAATAGCATCACAACTTGGGCTCAGATACAAAAAAACTTTAATAACAAGTATCGAGACTACTATAGGTCAAAAGACACCAAGGAAGAAATATTCCAAATGACCATGGGAAGCGACGAATCATTGGAAGATTATGAAGAGAGGTTCCAGCTCAGTTATAAAAGGGCCAGGTGCACACTTGACCCTGAATTGCTAAAGTTTCTCTTGCTCAAGGGAAACTGGAAGACCTTCTAGACACTCTCCATCTACTGGTTGGGGGAGACATCTACCAACTACCTTATGAGGACATAAATACTATTTTTAGAAACCATTCTAGGGCAGCGAGAAAGAGAGGTAGGGCGAGCCAACCCATAGCCAGTCCCTCCTCATCCAGTTCATCCCTCAATGGTGAACTTGTCGACATGTTGGAAGACTTCAAGAGTGAGATGTTGCAGAATCTTGCCATGTAAATGGATACCTTGCATATCAAAAGGTAACAAGAGGAAGCAGAGAGGGCTTTAGCCATTTTTTGTCCTAGGTGCACTAGAAGGCATCCTAAGAATGAATGTCCATTGAACTCTATAAATGTTTGTTCAGTCTGTGAAGAAGATCATTCTACAGATAATTGCCCTTCCTTGTCCGGACTTAAAGCTGTATACCAAGGGACCGAAGGAGCCACTGAACCACTCTATAGCATAAACCAAAGGAGACTACATGGACCTAGACCATACCAGCAGGGGATGCAAGGGACATCTCAGGCATACTACAACCCCAACCAAGCCACTTCCATGCCTACCTAGGGTCCTCCTGCTCATCCTTCCTAGTCCACACCTCCTCCTTGGTCCTACCCATCTCAATATCATGCTCAACCAGCTGCTCATTCATTTCACTGCTCTGCTCAGCCACAATCTCAGTGGAATGCATCTCATCAGGGGTGGAGGCCCCAGTACAACTCTCCTCCCACTCTTTTGCCTCCACCACCTACTCAACCACAACCATTGCCTCCTGCTCCACCAAGACAACCCCAAATGCCTGCCTAGCCGAACCCGAACTCGAACAACAGATAAACCCAGGAAGTATATAGTGGGGAACCATCATGCCCAACTTATGCTGTGGATATTCAGGAGATTAACTTGTGATCTAGGAAGGTTCTCCCAGATAACCAGCCTCCCCATCAGGAGGTTGAGGAAGATAAAGAGGAAAGTGAACCTAAAGCAATTCCACCCTTTCTTGAGAGATTGTCCGAGACAATACAATGCACCCTAAAAGAAACTAAACTTCACGGAGAATTGAAACAGTTATGTGTAAAGATACCACTTCTCCAAGCCATAAAAGATGTGTCTATATGCAATAGAATGATAAAAGAGAAGTGTTTTAGGCATCCAGGCAAGTGCAAGAGAGATGCCCCAACCATCAATGTCATAGGACAACTATCCGACCTGATGTTGGGGCAGGTAATTTGTCCAAAATATCTGGACCCTGGAAGCCCAGTAGTTGATGTCCACATCAATGGCATCATGATCCCACATATCTTGATTGATTAGGGAGCTACCATTAATGTGATGACAAAGGACACCATGCTCAAACTCAACCTCCAGGGCTCCTTGAAAAGACCACGACAGTATTGTAGCTAGCAGACTGCTCCACTGTGACCCCTGAAGGGATTGTGGAGGATGTGATGGTCTCCATTGATTCTTGGGAGTACCCTGCTGATTTCCTAGTTCTCCAGCTGAAGGCAAAGCTCACTAGGTATCCTCTCATCCTAGGAAGACCCTGGTTGGCTACTACAAATGCCTACATCAGTTGTTGAGTTGGGAACATGACAATCAAGAATGGGCATATGTCCAAGGAGCTTATCCTATACCCTCCTACCCAACCCCTGCTAGAACATGATCTACCTCTCTGGTTGGAGGAGGAGGATGAGGATAAAGTCTATTTTGTACCATTGTGTGCAGTAGAAACTGTCATGGGGGGGGAATCGCAAAATGAGGATGATATCATTGAAAATTTAATTCAGAATCCACCCCCTAGTATTTTGCCATTAGAAAAGCTAGTGAAAGAAGCCCAAGACAATCCCTTGACTGATCTCTGTGTGGCTGACCCGACCTCTCTCCATGTTAAGAATGTAGAGTTCAGCCCAAAAAGAACCTTGAAAATAAATTCATCCCTATCCACCTCCTAGGAGAAGGAATTGTGTAGCTTATTAAGAAAACATTTAGGTGCCTTCGTCTAGAGTTATAAGGAGATGAAGGGAGTGCACCCTTTAGTTTGTACTCATCACATATACGTTAAGGAAGATTGCAAGCCAGTCAGGCAGGATCAAAGGAGGATGAATCCAACCCTTAAATACATTGTTAAGGGAGAACTACAAAAATTACTAGATGCAGGATTCATCTACCCCATCTCTGACAGTGAATGGGTCTCTCCTTTGGTGCTAGTGCTAAAGAAAAATGGTAAGTGGAGAATCTGTGTTGATTATCGGGAACTAAACAAGGCCACTAAAAAGGACCACTTTCCTTTTCCCTTCATAGATCAAGTGTTAGATGGTCTGGCGGGGAAATTTTTTTCTCTTTCCTAGATGGGTTTAGCGGGTACAATCAGCCCAGAAGACCAAGATAAGAACACCTTCACTTGTCCTTGGGGTACCTTTGCATATCAGGTCCTTCCTTTTGGTTTGTGATTTGCTCCAGCCACTTTCCAGAGAGCAGTATTGAGTATCTTTTCTAAATTGGTTCATGATGCAATGGAAATATATATGGATGATTTTACTCCTTATGGTTCTAACTTTCAGAAAGCTTTATCTAACTTAGGAAAAGTTTTGGACAAGTGCGTTGAAATGAACCTGTCCCTCAGTCTAGAAAAGTGTGAATTTTTTATGACTGAAGGGACCGTGCTAGGTCATGCGATATCTCAACAGGGATTGTAGGTGGACCCCAACAAAGTTGCCATCATCCAAAGGTTCTCACCTCCTCAAAAGGTGAGAGATGTCCAAAGTTTCTAGGCTTGGTGGGATATTACAAAAGATTCAGTAAGGATTTCAGTAAGTTAGCCTATCCATTGTTTGGTCTTTTGGGAAAATATGCTGAGTTCATATGGACTGAAAACTGTCAAGAAGCCTTAGATACCTTGAAAAGAAAACTAGTGACTACCCAATTCTGAGAGGCCCAAACTGGGCCCTACCTTTCCACATTCACACATATGCCTTGAACAAAGTAATAGGAGTAACCTTGGCTCAAATTGATGAAAATTTACCTTATGCCATATACTTCATAAGTAAATATTTGTCAAAGGCGGAGTTAAACTACACAGTAACTGAGAAGGAACTCCTAGCTATAGTGCATTCCTTAAATAAATTCAAACATTACATCACAGGCTATCAAACCTTTGTACACACTGATCATGTTGCAATTAGGTATTTGATGAATAAACCAAATGTAAATGCTCACATTATTAGATAGTTTATTTTACTGGAGCAGTTTGATTTAACCATTGTTGATAAGCCTGGTAAAGAAAATGTTGTTGTTGATAAGCTTGCAGGTGAAGAAGGAATGGTGGATGATCAAATGCCAAATGAACACCTATTTGCTATCTCAATACTCTCTCCATGGTTTGCTAATATAGAAAATTAATTGGTTTCAACACAGTTCCCACCACACCTGTCCTCAAAAGAGAAGAGCAAGATCATGAGGAAAAGAAAACCTTTCACTTGGATTAGGGGAAACCTCTTCAAACTTGGCCTAGATCAGATCTTGAGAAGATGTGTCAGGGAGGAGGAAGCTTTTGACATTCTCCTGACCTGCCATGACGGGCCTTGTGGAGGCCATTTTGCAACAAAGAGGATGAGATGCCCATGCAACCTCAAGTGACTTTTGAACCATTTGAGAAGTGGGGCATGGACTTTGTGGGTCCTATCAACCCTCCTTAAAAACAAAAGTAATACATCATTGTGTGCATCGATTATCTAACAAAATGAGCAGAGACAAAAGCAATCAAGGTAGCAACAGAGGAAAAAGTAGTTGAGTTTTTAAGAGAAAATATATTCTATAAGTTTAGGTATCCAAGGGAACTGGTTATAGATCAAGGCAACCAGTTCACTTCCAATTTGATTGAAGACCTGCTCACACATCATAAAATTAAGCACAGGACTTCCAACCCTTACCACCCACCCGCCAATGGGCAGGTCGAATTCATTAATAGAGCTTTGGAAGGAATTCTGACCAAGGTAGTGAGCAGCAGCTGAAAAGATTGGGCAGATAGACTAGTTGAGGCCACCTGGGCCTACAACACAACATGGAAGACCATCACAGGGTTCACACCCTATGAACTAGTCTATGGGAAGAAGGCTTCACTATCAATAGAATTTGAATACAATACATTAAGGATGGCAGCTTAGTTGGACCTAGACTTCTGCCATGCACAGAGGGAAAGACTACTCTAGCTCAATGGATTGGATGAACAAAGATTGTAGGCCCTTCTCCACATTGAGGTAATCCAGCTTCAGAGGAAGATATGGCATGAAAAAAATATCAAGGAGAAGTAATTTCAAGAGGGAGATTGGGCGCTGCTCTATGACTCAAGGTATAAAGACTTCAAAGGAAAGCTAAGGACAAGATGGATGGGACCCTATACTATGGAAAAATGCAATGACAATGGTTTAGTTCTGATAAGAACCATTGATGAGGAAGCCATCCCCATACTTGTCAATGGACATAGGTTGAAAATTTACAAAAAATCCCTCTCCAAGCAAGAGTTCATTGAGGATCTGAACAAGACAGTGATGGTAGTGGAGCAGGTCTTGGCCTCCACTCCACCCACTCACTAAAGAAGTAGGAAAAAATAAAAAATAAAATAAAAAAATAAATAATAAGGACACAAGTGAAAACTTCCATGAGGCATTTGAGTCCCATCATTGGGTTGGAAACCTCTTTGGAGGCGGCCCAGTGATGACAAAAAAAAAAAGAATAATATTCCTAGGAGAAAATTTCCCTTGGAGGCGCCTAGGGTAGGCAATTAGAGTGAAAACCTACTTGAGGCGCCCTAGTTGTCTTTCAAAAAAAAAGACAAAAGAAGGAAGGGAAATTGACTTTTAAAATGCATTGCAGGTTGTAGGTGGACCACAAGAAGCAAAAGAAGATGCCACAAAGCCTATTTCACCTCCTCCACACTCTTCTCGATCTTTTTTTACCTTTCTTCCACCTCACTATGTTTTTTTCTGAATACTGTGTATCCTACAGGAGGCCCTGTGTGTTCTACAGGAGGCTCATGTAGAAATCACAGAGAGCTCGAAATGGGTTTTAAAAATCAGTTTGGGGAGCTGGGAAGTTTCATGAAGAGCATGTAGGCCCTCCTACAACTATCCACCTTCCTAGCCATCCATTCCACACTTTCACCACCTCACCATCATTGATTTCTTTCCTTCTTGCTTAAAAAAAAAAAAAAACACAGAAACCAGTTAAAGAAAAAAAAACAAACAGCACCTCCAAATCTCACTTGTACCTTACCAAATACCTTTCCATTACCATCAGCAGCCCTAGTAGCATCCTCATAGCTCCCAGAACGAGAATCAGCTAAAATTTTTAAAGGGAGAAGCAGTTATAGGATCTCCTGTAAGATTTCCCGTAGCAACTGATCCCCTTAAAATCACGACAGAAAAATAGGTGCAACCATAGGATTGAAGAGGACATTTGTAGCTTAGAGCCAACCAGAGGGTACCTACACAGAGCAAATAAGCCACACATCAAGGAGTAGAAATCCTATAGCAGAGAAGAATATAGGTATGCAACAACCGAGATACAAGCATACAGCAACAAAGGAACCAAGATGCTCGATAACACAAACATTCGACTTGCAGGTAATTGTCTAACCCTCTCCTCTATTGCATATGTGTAATTTAAAATATGCATAAACAAATGAGATGGTTAGGGTTGAACAAGAAAAGGTAGCTAGTTAACTAGCCACCCTCATCGAGTTACCTCTGCTCATCTGGAGATGCCACCACACGTGTACCTAGTCAACTCACAGAAAAATCCAAAGGACAGGTAGTGGAGAGTATACAAACTCTGATGCAATGATGGGAAGTAATTGCGGGAAGGAGTCATAAGGAGTCATGATGATAGGGTAGTGGGGACCAACAGT
The DNA here is from genome assembly GCA_000404065.3 of Pinus taeda. Taxonomy (NCBI): domain Eukaryota; kingdom Viridiplantae; phylum Streptophyta; class Pinopsida; order Pinales; family Pinaceae; genus Pinus; species Pinus taeda. The sequence goes on along the minus strand of APFE030793934.1, from coordinate 73,932 downwards.
CCAAATATGGAAATGTACCTTTTTTCCAGCTCACCTCATCACCGTAAATATCTCAAAGAAAACAATTACTCCTCCTCGAGACTCCTTCACCACCTTTTCTTCCATTTCATCATTGTCCACTTAGCTGCAACAAGCTCTATACCACTTCCATAGCCTCGACACCATCATTCTCTATAATTTCCAGCCATCCTCCTCCTATCAGCATTCTACAAGAGCAGTATCGGGCTCTATAGGAGCAGTAACAGGTCCTACAGGAGCACCTACAACCAGTTCTACAGGAGGGGTAGTAAGCAGTTTTTCAGGAGAAAACACGAGGTTTTTGCTCAAATTCTGGCTTGAAGAGGTAGGTTCTATACAGATCCACCTTGAATATTAATATGTGCAAGGAATGGCATAATTCTAAGAAGGAATTGAGCCTGTAGAAGGAGAGGAATCCCATAAAAACATTTCTGCCTGTTTTCTTAAAAAAACACAATTTTTCTCTGTTTCCTGTTTCTTCAAAAAAAATTGTCTCTATCTCTACCCGAGGAGTTCAATAGGGGCATAAACAAAATGATATTTGCATTCATGAGGAAGGAACCCATAAATTCAGTCAGGCTCCATAAACATCTCGAGGTGGTAGCCATTTTCAGAAGAGAAAATTGGATGCCATTTTTTGAAAAATTTCGACGGTTTTATGAAGAGGTTGCTCAGGAGTTTTCCCTTGCTTTAGTACCTCACTCAAAGACCCATGCCACTATTACATTCAGAGGTCTCACCATGGATATCACCCCAGAATTTATCAGTAGGGTTACTAGCCTTCCCCTTGGATTACCTTAGAGCAGAGATGAAAAGCCAATTGGACAAGTTGCCATGAAAACATTCTTCCAACCAAATGAACATCCTGTAGAAGACAAAAATGGCATTAGAAGAACAAGCATACTTTACCCTTGGGATGAGGTTAGTTACCAAATCATCAAGTATATTTCCTGTGAAGGGAGGTATAGTATAGTTTATGGCTACCATTTTAGACTTCTCCATGAGCTAAGATATGGCATGGACACTCCCACGCTCCAAAAACTCAGCATCCCCTATTTTCTCCTGCAGTCCCTTATAGACTCCAGCATCAAATTGAAGGCATGAGGTCCAGATCAATTGGCTTACCATGGGTCAATTAAACTATTAGTGGAAGAAGCCCTCCACACCTTCACAATCCCCATAGCATGGGAAATCTTCAGAAATATGGCAAGAGAAGATGATATAAAGGCCCTCACATATGACCACAGTCCTTCTGAAAGTGAGGAGGAAGAGCAGCAAGGGAAAGAAGGGGAGGAAACTAAGGAAAAAATAGAGGAGGAAGAAACAAAAATAGAGAAGGAAGACATCACAATAGGAAAGGAAGAAACCAAAACAGAGCAAGAGGAAACAAAACCAGCAGAGACAGAGAAGACAAAAGAAGAGGAAAAAGGGGCAAAGAAGACAGAAGTGTCTCCTGAGACCCTAGAAATGGAGGTAAAAACTATTCTTGCCACCCTCAACACCCCAGTTAAACCCAAGCAAAAGATAAAGAGGAACACATCAATATATTTCAAGGATCAAAGAAGCACAAGAATAAAAATAGTAAAGCCACAGCCACCTTCAACAGTGCCCATCATAATTGACGATTCACCCACTGCCAAAAGGGAAGAATCTCCTTCAGAAACCCCCATCACATATGAAAGAGGAAGTCCTAGGTCTTCCACTTGGAAGGAAACAGTGCAACTATAGGGCTCAAAAACAGTCCTACAGTATGCATAGACTACTCTATAGGAAACCCTAACAAAGCTACAAGAGACTGAAAAACTTGAGAAAACGGTAGAAGAGCAAACAAAGGGAAAGGAGGAAACAACAGAAGCACAAGAACCAGACCCCCATCCTAGTTTGGGCTCTTACTACAATCTTCTTGAAGGGGGAAAAAAGATTCCACAGAAATTTGCAGTCCCACTTTTCTTTGAGCTAGAAAAAGAAAGGATAAGGATCCATAGATGGATGCAAATCGCCAAGTCCAAGGGGGTGGAAGATATTGGCCACATGGAGAACAAGCTGAGAGAAATGGGTAAGGAGTTAAGCACTATAAGACATAGAGAGGCAATTTCCATAACACACTTGGAAGCAGAAAATGAAATGTTAAGAAGACAACTACAGGAATAAGAAACACAATTGGCATGCATGGCCAGCTAGTCTATGGAGGCACTACAGTGCAGAATACCAACAAAATCATATAGAGTATACCTCAAAGACCAGTGGCTATAGTTTTAGATGAAGACTTTGGCACAGAGAGGCACCATGCCTTTTTAGGATTACAGACAGTTCATGGACCTATGTGACCAAAGTTCTTCAGAAGACAAGGCAAAAATGGCAAAGTTTTATTTTCATAACATGGCCCTCACAGACATGAATGTGTGGGACCCTAATGCTAGGCTAGGGGACCTGCAGCTCATGGCCATGGCCTCCTGGATGAATCATGAGGAGGAAAGAGCAAAAGAGATAAAAAAGTTGATGGCAAGGGAGAAAAATGAACCCTTAATGATTAGGGCTGAGCCATCTGACCCTATGACTCTCATTAACACTCACCAGCTGCTTACAAATAATCCTCAAATTGCCATTAAATACATTAATGATCAGGCTCAGGCCATTGCACATTTTGAGGACATGGAAAGATTGTTTGGAGATGATTGTCTTCATGCTTGTAGGAGGAGGTGGAATAGACTACCACACATCTTAAATATCAGGGAGTACCACTCCCCAAATAGGATGAAAGAAGCATTCAAGAGAGTTCCACTATATAAGCACTCTATGCAGAGGTTGAGGGTCAATTGGATTGGCCTCAAATTGAGTCCCCCACTGCTGCTAGGGCTACTAGAGGGCACAAAAGAGGAAGAAGAGAAACAACAGTGGGAAGAGGTGGATAGAAAGGTAGGATTCCATGATAAAGAAGAGGATCTCACATCAGAAGCATGGGATGTCAGGGAAGCCATCAAGGCCATCAAAGATGAGGAGATGGACTAGTTGCTCAAAGGATGAGAAACACATTCAGTAGGGGGGTGATGATGAGCCCCATAAATGGGTAATTATATGGGCTCATTTTTCCTCCTAACTTAGCTTAATCCTCCATTCTCATTAGTTTATTGCATGTTTTTTATTATATTTATGCTAATAGAGTGAGTTGAGTTGGTCATTATGCCATGAAGTCTAATGTGTGCTTAATGCTGATTTTTTGTCAATTTTGGGAGACAAAGTCAAAGGTTTAATGCATATTTGGTAGCAAATATTCGAAGAATAAAGAGAGAGGATTTATAGGAGGATTTCCCCCTCATTTATGACTCCCAACTTTGAATTCTCCTTCAGAGAACTTAGAGCACAAGAAGCCACATCAATGCACCAAAAAGGCAACCGAGCAAGTGGAGGATAACTGCTATCTATCTCAAGTTTTGGGAGCCAAGCCTCCTTGATTTTAAGGGAGCTATTGGGAGCCCCAGTTGCATAAATAGAGAGGCCTAGGGCCTCATTAGGTTGTTGGATGTTAGTCAAAATTTTTCACTTTTGTTGCAGCTTTGCTCTGCTCATTTCGAGCTAACTTTTATGGACAGTTTGATGTAATGTTATTATTATTTTGATAATGAAGATGAGATCTTTTCTGAGCCAGCACTGAGTTACCTTAGAGGGCTGAAGCTCTTGGGTTAGGGTCTGATCCAAGTAGCCCAACACCTCTTGTTTTGTATTTATATGTTTTGTTTCAGTTTATGAATTAGTTGTTGTTAGATAGATTTCTTTCTTGGTTAAGGATAGGTTACTTTTAGTGATTTAAAAGGATGTTTCCATTTCAATTTGTTGTAGAAGGTTGAACAATTATAGAAAAAAATAAAAAAAGGCTATCAACATAGCCTTGGCCTCCTTTCCTCCCTTTGGGACCATGAACTGAGGCCAAGACCCTCTTAATGCTACCACAAAAAACATAGATTTTCCTTTGCCATAGGATTTCTAGTGTTGCAGCGTGTTAGTAAGTTCATGATTTGTTGTAGATCTATTTCACCATGCTCATTTCTATCTTTGCAATAAATTCCCTTCCATGTTTTCTTTGCATTGTTCAACATTTCTTTTCCTAGATCAGAATTTAGATTAGCTTGATGCACAATTCTGCTTTTGGTATAGCTAGTTTTTGCTTACTTGATATCATGATGAGTTACAGTTCTCTTGCGGCAATCTTCTCCTCACAATAAATCTGCCAGCACCATCTCTTTTTTCTCCATGCTTCACAGGTCATCCATAGTCCCTCATGAATCTGCCCTGATTTTCCGCACTTTTCTCATGAACTTTCCTCCCTTCCCTTGAACAAGTCCAACTATCTCTCCCTCTCTTAATCATCCATGACGAACCCTAGACACCTTAACATATCCTTCTAGCCTTCAGCCACCCTTTCCACCCAATTTCCTGCCTTTAGAATCTCCAAAACTGCTCTCAACATCCTCCTGTAGATCCTCCTGTAGACCTCTTGTAGATCCCCTGCAGCCTCCTATAGATTTTCCTGTAGGTGACTTTTTGAATTCTGATTGTAGGGAAAGCCTCCAAAAGGCCACCAGAGGCCTCTTAGGACCCACCCACACCTTCCTACACCTCTTCAAATCCAAAAGTCGCTCTCAATCGCCACCTAATCGCTGCCACATCCACAAACAAATAAATTACATGCATGACAATTTCACATAAAAATACATAAAAACTCAAAAATATGTTTTTTCCTCATTTCCTTCTAAAAATAGATTGAATAGATGTTGTTTACTTCCTAAGTAGGTAATGGCATTCATTTCATGGGTTTTCATCTCTCTTTCTACAAAAGTAGGGTTATTTGGTTAATGAGGGTTTGCTAGGTTGACTTTACATTTCAGTCTTCTTTGTCTTTCTGCAAATAGAGTAGCCTCTGTAGAGTAATTTTTCCTCTCTTTCATCACATATAAGGCTTCTTCTGAAATTATAGAAGTTGGCTTGAGCTCCTAGTGATCTTGCACCAGCTGACCATGTGACAACCTGTTGTAAGAACTAGTACTTGTGCATACAGCACTGTCGCTTCCAAGTTTTTTACGAACTACTGAGTTGATAAAAGTAAAGTAGGAAGCCTAGTTGTTGCAGTATTATTGCTGCAATACTGATGCTCACCAGTATCTTGGTCCTGTGACTCCTATGCCAACTCCATGTCCATCTCTTCAACCATTTCTTCAATCTGTTGAGCAAGTTCTTAATCCTGTAACTTCTCACCCTCTTCTTCATTTGTTGGTTGTTCTGACTGTTCAACCTGTATTAGCACAATTTTCTCTATCATTGCACCTTGCTCTTCTTATTTTTCCTGTTTCTTCTTCTCTTCCCTCTATCTCCTTCTTATTTCCTACTCTTTTTTCAGCTTCTACTCTGTTTCCTGCAACTTCCTTTCTACTTCCTTCAACCATTTCTTTTCTCTCTTCCTACGCTCTGCTCTCTTTATGCACTGTTGCCTCTTTTTCTCCGCTGCCAAAGTTTCTTTCTCAATGAGGGGACCTTCTTTGAAGTTGTAGCTTTTCTCAGCCTCTTGATTCTCAGAAATCTTCCTCTTCCCTTTTTCCTGCAACGATTCATTGCTTATTGTTTTTGTTATTGTTGCTTCATGCAGTGTTGCTACTTGTAGAGAAGCTTTCAATTCTATAGCCATATTGACCGGTTCATTGAGCTTGGAGGAGTTGTAACAATACCTCTAGGGATCTTCCTCTAGCCAATGAAATGTCCCATGGATCCATGGATAATAAATCTTCACACAGTGGTTCTTGCAAATATAATGGGGATCATACAGATTGTAGTCCTTGGTGTCGAACTCAAACTTTTCAAAGTCCTTGGCCTCAGCATCTGCATCCTTCAAGCTCTTGATCTTGTACAATCCAATCCGCAAAGAAAGAGTGGGCCATGGTGCCTTCTTCCTCCTATGCAGCCCTGCTGATAACCCTTTGGTGATGTGATATGCTACCTCTTTCATGATCAACTTGTCCATGGCAAACATTGGCAGAACATGAGGAGGCTTCTCTCTTCCAAACATCATGATGAAGGTGCCACCAGGTGAGGCATACCAATCTGCAATGCTAATTATTTTCTCCTCAACCAATGATTAGACCTCATGGTTAGACATCACTAACATCAACAGATCAGTCTCTACCCAATTTGTCTAGCGCTCCAATGTGTTTGTTCCAACCTGACTCCAAGACTAGTAACTCAACCCACACTTGCAACAGATCTCTAGAGTGTTTGTCCAACCAAGGCTCTCAAAACAGTAACTCAACCTACCAAGGGCTCCAAAACGTTTGTCCAAACAAGGCTCTAGGACTATTAACTCAACCCAAGTTGTTCCAGGGCTTCTAGAGCATTTTTCCAACAAAGGCTCTAAAACCTAATAATCCAACTGACATCCATAAGGAACATGAGCACCAATTAGAAAACAAAAGACAAAAACCCACAACACTTGTTAAGTGTAGAGATTGATTATATTTTTTATTCAGAGGTATCACCACATTGTACCCCTATTCATAATGGGGTGACAACACCGCCCGTTATGATTGCTGCCATGGGGGTCTAGGGAGGGTGATGATGATTTTTATGAGTCCCCCCCCTGGTAGGGGTTCAAGGGATCATATGGATGGTAGTCCTTGGTCTCGTACTCAAACATTTCTAAGTCCTTCGCCTTGGCATCTACATCCTTCAAGCTCTTGATTGCATACAATCTAATCTGCAAAGGAAGAGCAGTCCATGGTGCCTTCTTCCTCCTATGCAGCAATGCTAATAACCTTGTGGAGATTTGATATGCAACCTCTTGCATGACCAAATTTTCTATGGAAAACCTTGGTAGAATATGAGGAGGCTTCTCTCTACCAAACATCCTGATGAAGGTGCCAATGGGTGAGGCATACCAATCTGTAGTGTTAAGTATTGCCTCCAACCAATGATTCCACATCATGGTAAAACATCACTAACATTAAAAGATCGATCTCTACCCAAGTTTTCTAAGGCTCTAGAGTGTTTTTTCTAACCCGAATCCAAGGCTAGTAACTCAATCCACACTTGAAACAAATCTCTAGAGCGTTTGTCCAACCAAGGCTCTCAAACTAGTAGGTCAACCCACCAAGGGCTCCAAAACGTTTGTCCAACCAAGGCCCCAATACTATTAACTCAACCCTAGTTGCTCTAGGGATTCTAGAGCGTTTTTCCTACCATGGCTCTAGGAACTAATAACCCAACCAACAACCATAAGGAACATCAGAACCAATCAGAAAAACAAAAGACAAAATCCCACAACAGCTATTCAGTGTGGAGACTGGTTATCTTCTTTATTCAGAGGTATCACCACATTAGACCCTAGTTCATAATGGGGCAGCAAAGCCACTCGTTATGATCGCTGCTAGGGGGTCTAGGGGGTCCAGGGGGTGGGGGCGACGATGATTTTTATGAGGCCCGCCCCCTAGCAAGGGTTCGATGGATTATACAGCTTGTAGTCCTTGGTGCTGAACTCAAACTTTTGTAAGTCCTTAGCTTGAACATCCACATCCTTCAAGCTCTCGATCTTGTATAATCCAATCTGCAAAGGAAGAGTGGGTTATGGTTCCTTCTTCCTCCTATGCAACCCTCCTGATAACTGTGTGGAGATGTGATATGAAACCTCTTGCATGACCAACTTGTCCATGGAAAACCTTGGTAGAACATGAGGAGGCTTCTCTCTAGCATACATCCTGGTGAAGGTGCCACCGGGTGAGTCATACCAATCTGCAATGTTAAGTATTTCCTCCTTAAGTCCTTGGCCTCTGCATTCGTATTCTTCAATCTCTTGATATTGTACAATCCAATCCACAAAGTAAGAGTAGGCCATGGTGCTTTCTTCCTCCTATGCAATCCTATTGATAACCCTATAGAGATGTGATACGCAACCTATTACATGACCAACTTTTCCATGGAAAACCTTGGTAGAACATGAGGAGGCTTCTCTCCACCAAACATCCTAATTAAAGGTGCCACCAGGTGAGGCACACCAATTCACAATGTCAAGTATTGCCTCCTCAACCAGTGATTCCACCTCATGGTCACACATCACTAACATCAACAGATTGATCTCTATCCAAGTTTTCCAGGGCTCAATAGTGTTTTTTCAAACCGGACTCCAAGGCTAGTAACTCAACTCACACTTGTAATAGAGCTATGATTGTTTGTCCAACCAAGGCTCCAGGACTAGTAAGTCAACCCACCAAGGGCTCCAAAACTTTTGTCCAACCAAGGCTCCAGAACTATTAAATCAACCCAAGTTGTTCCAGGGCTTCTAGATCATTTTTCTAACCAAGGTTCCAGGAACTAAGAACCCAACCGATAGCCATAAGGACCATGAGCACCAATCAGAAAACAAAAGACAAAAGCCCACAACACCCATTGGGTGTGGAGACTGATTATCTTCTTTATTCAGAGGTATTGCCACATTGGACCCCAGCTCGTAATGGAGTGGCAATGCCACCCATTATGATCACTGCTAGGGGGATCTAGGGGGGTGCAACGATGATTGTTATGAGCCCACCCCTTGTAGGGATTCGAGGGAAGTGCCCTTGAAGCTAAAAATAGATGTAAAATTGCCTTGTAAAATGTTGTAATTTCGTAGTCAATTTGGACCATTCATTAGGCTGAGATCTGATGGTAGAAGTTATTTTTAATTTAGGGTTTTTTTCCCTAGAAGGTAACCCCTCTCTATATATGAGGGAATTTTATTACAGCTATGTAGATGTGTATTTTGTGCAAGAAAGAGAGAGGAGATTGTGTGAGAGAGAAGAGGAAATTATAGCAGATTTCTTATAGGTTGTATCTCTTCATTTTGATGGATAATATAAAAGGAAGGACTAACTATTTCTCCATGGACATAGCACAAATTGGGTGAACCACATATATCTGTGTCTCTCTTGTTTTATGCATTTTCTGTGTTTATGTTTTTGCAATATTTTATGTGTTCCATTTCTCTGTAACATATAATTTTCTAAGAACTGGTTTCAGAGCCAAAGGTCTATTGCACTAATAAATGCGCAGGAGAGAAGGGTTCCTAGTTTGAGTGGGAGCAATAGTGGAAGATGGTAGGTTTATGGTCAAACATTTAATGGCCAAAACTACCAGTTGTGGAAGATGCATATGGAAAATTATCTATATCAAAAAGCTATGTACCTACCATTGATCAGAAAGACAAAGAAGCCAATGAGTATGACAGAAACAAAATGGGATATTCTCGACAAAAAAGTCGCTTGGAACAATACACTTGTGCCTAGCAGTGTCAGTAGCCTTTCATATTTCAAAGGAAATGACAACAGAGGGTTTAATACTAGCATTGGCCAAACAATATGAAAAACCATTGGCCTCAAATAAGGTATCTCTCATGAAGCATTTATTTAATATGAAGATGTCAGAAGGGGGATCTGTTGTTGATCATTTAAATGAATTTAATACAGTTACCAGTCAGTTAAGTTCTGTAGGGGTAAATTTTGATGATGATGTTAGGGCTCTATTATTTCTGTGCTCATTGCCAGAAAATTGGAATGGTTTAGTTATGGCCATTAGTAACTCTGTCTCTAGATCTAGTACTTTAAAGTTTAATGAGGTTTACGGTGCAATTCTTAGGAAGGAAATGCGATGGAAAAGCTCCGGTGAGACATCAGGTAATTATTTGACTGCAAAGACTAGGGGAAGAAAAATGGAAAGAGGATAGAGCCCAGGATATCACAGTAAGTCAAGGAAAGGTAGATCCAAGTCTAGATCGAGGAGAGTGTGTTAGAACTATGGGAAGAAAGACTATAAGTCTGGAAAGGGAAAAGAAGGAGACACACAACAAGAAAATAACATGAAGTGAATGTGACATGTGATTTCTTATAGCATGCTTTGAATCTTTCATTAGAAAATATTATTGATGCCTGGGTGGTAGACTCAGGGGCCTCATTCCATGCCACACCTAATAGGAAACATTTTCATTATTATGTTCAAGGAGAGATTTTTGAATGTATTTCTATTTTTTTTAATGCTTTAACCTCTACGAGAGCAGATACAACATTGTGGCATCATAGGCTTGGGCACATGAGCAAGAAGGGGATGCAGATTCTTCACTCAAGAAATTTGTTTCCAGGTTTGAAGCATGTTGATTTGGAATTCTATGAGAATTGTGTTTATGGAAAACATAAGAGAGTCAGATTCCTCAGAGTTGGGAAAGAAAAGAAGAGTGAAAAATTAGATCTTGTGCATACAAATGTATGGGGACCTGCTCAGGTATCATCTATCGGTGGCTCTCATTACTATGTTACTTTTATTGATGATTGTTGTAACATGCATTGTTTATTGTTTATAAACAATGCACTGCCCCGGACCCCACAGAGTGAGGTTACCTGCACCCCTCAAACCCCTTGTGAGCCCCCCGCTATGCAATCGGTGCAACGAAGGGTGGGCTACCCCCCAACCCCCTTGGATAACTATGTGGGCTAGTCATGGAAAGAATATAACACAACCCAACATTCTCCCACTTGTTGTTTTCTTTCCACAGGGGGCCACAAGAGAGCTTAGTCATTTATCTAGCCCTGCAACACCCATTGTTTCTCTACACCAAGAGAATTTCTCAAAGCTCACAGATTTTTTCAATGCATCTGTAGTATTCTTCGAAGTGTCCACCTTTACCAGCAACACCTTTTTGTCTTCTATCATATCCCTCACAAAGTGATACAGAACATCAATTTGCTTTTTCTTTGAATGATATGCAGTGTTCTTTGCCAAGAAAATTGCACTTTGGATGTCACGGTCTATCCTTATAGTTCCATGTACTAACCCCATACTTGAACACAATCTCTACAACCAAACTGCTTCCTTGCTTGCATGAGTAGCTGCCATGTATTCTGCCTCTGTAGTTGATAATGCCACTACAAATTGTTTCTTACTCATCCAACTGACTGCACTTCCAAATAGGTTAAACACATACCCACTTGTAGATCTTCTCTGATCCAGATATCTAGCCCAGTCTGCATCAACAAAGCCACGAATATCCAACACTCTATCCAATCCTAGTCTTCCTTGGTAGCACAAACCATAATCACTAGTGCCACACAAATACCTGAAAACCCGCTTCACTGCTGTCCAATTCTCCTTTCTTGGTTTCGACATAACCTGCTCAATACTCCCACTACATGTGCAATGCTTGGTCTAATACAGACCATTGCATACATCAGGCTGCCAACTACACTTGCATATGGAACACGGGACATGTCCTCTTCCTCTTCTTCTGTCTTGGGACACTGTCCAGCAGATAACTTTACACCTACAGGAATAAGAACCTTCACTTATATACTAACTTGCATATTAAATCTTTGTAATATTGTCTCGACATACTTCCTCTAGTTTAACCAAATCTTCCTCTTTGCTTGATCTCTTTTAATTTCTAGGCCCAAAATATAGTTTGTAGCACCAACATCTTTCATGTCAAATTTGGAGGACAATTCGGTCTTCAAATCCTGGATAATTTCTTTGTCATTTCCAACCTGCAACATATCATCCACATACAAGACCAAATAAATAACACAATCACCAATTAATTTAAAATACACACAATGATCTGCTTTGCTTCT